>JAJJMA010140642.1:0-27192 GCA_023529015.1 Papaver nudicaule
CACCATTAGGTCATTGTGGAATAGATTAGGCTGCCCCTTATTAAGTGATGGTGAAGATCTTGACTCAGAAGGATTAGTTGGTTAAGATGGTGAATGTTGCTGAGAAGCAGGTTGTCTTGGGAGTGAGGTAGCAGCATGACGAACACGCTGTAAATCTTGTAGACGTACAACCCTATACGCATTTGACTGCAACGGTTGTTGATACCCATGTAAGTGCTCAATCAGCCGGCCTTTCATGAATTTGTTGAGTTTCTCCCAAGGGAAATCTGGATGTACTACTTTGAACTGGCAAAGAAAAGGTTTGGTTACCCTAGCACAGTACCTAGCAGTATGGCCAATTATACCACACGTAGTACAATACTGGTATATGTTTTCATAAGCATATTGAACCTAAACCCTAACACCCCTATAATAGTGTAGTGACCCGGCCACAATGGATAACGAAGGTTGACAGAAATTAAGATTCGAGCTATATGGTGTGAAAGATCCATGAAAAGGATTTTCCCAACACGACAGAGAACTCTAGAAAGGGTGTCAACATTCCTAGATGTTGAAGGAAGGTTATGAAGTTGCAGAAAGAAATTGGCTTTAGTGTAACAAGATGCAAGGTTAGAAGTGAAATAAAGCCAGTCCTCAACAAGAACATTATACTCACCAAGAGTCCAAGTAGCTGCTCTGAGGATGGTGATCTTATCCTGAGTATTATGGAAAGTGACTTTAAGAACACCCACAGTAGAAGTGCCCTCTATAGAAGCAAGCTGGATAGGAGTACAAAAAGATCTTAGCCTATTTCTAACAACAGTATAAGCAACGCCATTTCCTAAAACCTTGACTACTATTATGGGGACTTCCGAAATATGTGATGGATTCTGTTGGGAAGTCATTGAGTAAAGGTGGGAATCTTTATGAGTACAAGTTTTAAAAGGGAGAGGACCATTCAAAGATGGATACAGTGAGTGAGTAGTAGAATCTTCAAAAGGGAACAGATTCTGTTTAAGATCAGCGAAAAGTGAAGATGGGAAAGTAAAGATTCTTTCTGAAGTTGACATATATCACTACAATTTTATACGTAAGATGATTAATAATAAATAGAAATACAATATTAATAAATTGGTAAGATTTTACTGTATATAGATGTCCCTTAAATCTTTCCTCTCCGAAATTTCCGCAGTGGTGATTTTTCTGAATCTCATGTTTCTTCATTCCTGATTATACAGTAGATGTTCTTCATCATTATAGTAGATTAGATCATATGATTTATGCTTTTGTTTTCTCCGTAGCTCCATCATATTAGGTGATTATTAGTTTAGCAATCAGTAACATCATTTGCATCATTAAATGTCATCATAGGTAAGTTTGTTTTCAACCACTTCTTGTTTTAAGTTTTGATTAAGTTTGTATCTTCTAACTTCGCTTGTTCTTTATAGCATGTCTTTGTTCTAAGTTTTTATCCAGCAACTTTCCTAAGGGATTCCCGTCGTTGATTACCATGTCGTGGTAGCTCACAAGCATTCATGCTTTGAGTTGTTTTACAACAAGTCGTGCTAAAAGTTGGCCAACAAGTCGTGTTGCTCCATATTGATTAGCCATCCCAAGCAAAGGTCGTTTGCAGTTCTTTCATTTTAGCGTCCTCAGTCATATCCTCAATATCCACACTCAAATGGCAATCCTTTCAATCATCAGAATTTGCTTTCCAAGATCCAAAACCATTGTAACTCAGATGCAAAACTAGAGCCGGTATAATTTCCAAAAAAGAAGGAGTTTTTTTAGCCTTTTCTCCCTCCAATCTAGAATTCAAAATCAATACAGCTGTCATATATTTCTGCTAGCATGGCTTCAACTAGTCTGACTGCGTTAAGGCCTATTAGAAGATCAGTTGTGTCAGCTGAAATCATTAATGAAGCCGCTGATGAATGGTCTGCCAGTTTGTTAGGCAAATTCTTTGGAGATGAAATGTCAAGGAGATGATTAACAGAATATGGAGGAAGCACAAAAGAGTTGATGTTCAAACTAAGGGAGTCAATCTCTTTGTTTTCAAACTCAGAGAAGAAAGGTCAGTTCCAGATATCCTGAAAAGAACACCTTGGATTGTGGATGGTAATCTACTAGCTTTACAGAAGTTCGATACAAGTAAAGACGTGGCAGCTCATAAGTTTGAAAAACAAATCTGGAATGTGCAGTTTAGAGGTCTGGGGAACATTCCTATAACAAAAAAGATACTAGATGAAATGAGCAAGGATCTGGGTTGTAGAATTATTCCTAGCAGAAGAAGCCAAAGAGGTATTGCATCAACGTCTGTACATGTAGAAATCAACTTAAAGAATCCTCTAAAAGGAGGAGGCTGGATTGATACCCCATCTGGTGGAAGAGTATGGGTCACATATCACTATGAAAAGCAGCCTTATCGAATCTGCAAGCGCTGTTTTGTATTAGATCATGATACAACCATGTGTGAAATTATTGAACTTGAATTGAAGCTGGCCAAGATGACGGATGAGGATTACTATGAATGGACGCAGTCAGAAGAAGGGAAGGAAACTCTAGCAACCAAAACCCTGAACCTGACAGCAGTCAATGAATCGCTTAATGAATACAGAAATACTTCTGGTGATTTGGAGATGGAAGAAACTGTGGAGAATGCTGATAACAGGAGAACAAAACGTTTGAGAGAAGATACAGATCCTAAAACTACCCAAAATCTCATGAACCCAAACATCCAAGCCCACAATAACCCCATATTTGAGAAGGATGAGCATGCGACTAACATGAGGATGCTGAATGGAGAATCGGGAGCTCAGACTGATCAGAGTGAGATGCTGACTGACAACCAAAGTGGGAATGTGGAACCAGCAGTTGGGAATCCTGAAAGGAAAGCTGCTATTAAGGTAAAACTCCTCTCAGTTTTTATAACAAAATTTAATAATTCTTTTTCACCTGTTATACATCTTTCCCTACTGCATCCTCATTTCATCAAATACCGGCCCCCACTTCATTATTGTTTTCCTAGTACCGCATTTAATTCCACTCCCAGTTCTTTTATTTCAAAACATTCATTTATTGCATTTATAACTGTAATAGCATATAGGATCAATCACTTCATTCAAGTTCCAGATCATCATTGTTTTGGTCATAGCATTAGTGAGCTTCATCATCAGTTACTAGCTAGCAACCTAAATCAAAACTGGTGCACTATGAAAATCTTAAGCTGGAATTGTCAAGGATTCCTAGGAAAGAAAACTAGAGATCATCTGTCACTTCTTAATAGTCAGCAAAACCCTGATGTAGTTTTCCTCTCGGAAACAAAAATTAATGACAACAAAATTACTAAGCTCACTGCCTTCTTAGGTTTCCCAAATTAACAACTGCTATGTGCCTTCTGTCGGCAGGGCTGGGGGAATTATTCGGTTATGGAAAGATGGTTTCAAACTGGAAATTGTTCATAGCTCATAGAAAATGATACATGCACTAGTTACGAATGACTTAGCTAAAGGTGAATGGTTCCTTTCATGCATTTATGGTACACCCTATAGGCATGAACAACAAGAACAATGGTCATATATACATGACCTAAGCCATAATGTCCATATCCCATGGGTCTTATTAGGAGACTTAAATTTCACTTTAGATGCAGATGAAAGGACTAGTGACAATGCAACACCAGCAGAAGTTATCCAGCTCATTAGAGACTCTGACCTATTAGATTTAGGATTCAACGGAAATCCCTATACATGGACTAGTAATAGTCACGGTACCGGTGTCCATAAATCTAGATTAGACAGAGCTTTTGCTAATAGCGAATGGAACGTGATATTCCTTGACTCCACTTTTACATATCTTAGTCAAAATGGGAGTGATCATACCCCCCATTCTTCTGAGTCTTTACAGCCAAGAGATGCAGAAAGGTAAAAACTGGAAAAATTTTGAACATTTCTTGCAAAATGATACTTGTTCTGCCGAAGTGGAAAATGCTTGGTCGACTAACCGTGTTGGGAGTGCAGCTTTTGTGTTTGTGAACAAGCTCAGTCACACCAGATTAGAACTAGGTAAGTGGTTCAGACGAGAATTTGGTGATACCAATAAGAAGATTAGCGAGTTACAAGACCAGATTAATCTACTTCAAAGAAATGATGTGGGAGGTGAGAACACTGATCGTGTGATAAGAGTCGAACAAGAGCTGGAAAGGTTAAATGACATCAAGACAAGATCATTGAGGCAGAAAGGGAGAGACAGATTTTACAATGAGCTTGACAAGAACACAAAATATTTCCATATACGAGCTAATAGACGGAAAAGCAGAAATCGTATAGACAGCTTGAGGGCACCTGATGGGAGTTGGTGTACAACCAGAGACTCGATTGAGCATCTTCTACTTCAGCACTTTTCTAGCATTATGACTTCTCAGAATCCAAAGGATAGCCACCATTTCCTTCAGCATATCAAACCCAGCATTGGAGATGAAGACAATGAGATGCTAACGGCTATACCCAATGAGCAAGAGATCCACCATGCTTTATTCTCAATGGAGCCATGGACTTCTCCAGGACCTGACGGATTCCCCCCGGGCTTCTACCAGTCTCAATGGACTACTGTTAAAGACGACCTTTGTAGGATGATCCAAGCTTTCTTCTCTTCTGGCTACTTACTGAAGCAGTTGAACCAAACGAGACTCAGTCTGATTCCTAAAACGCAAACACCACACAAGCCAGAGGACTACATGCTAATTGCCCTATGCAACACATCGTATAAGGTAATATCAAAAATTATCTCACTGCGTATGAAGAAGTACATGGCAGATTTGATCTCGCCTATGCAGACTGCTTATGTGCCTGGAAGACTTATCTCTGAGAACGTGTCTTTATTCCAGGAAATCGTTAATGCCATGAAGAAAAAAGAAGGTTATGGTGGAAATTTGGCCTTGAAGATGGACATGTCGAAGGCGTTTGACCGCCTGAAATGGGATTTTCTTATTGCAGTACTCAAGAGATTTGGGTTCTCGGAAAAGTTTTGCCACCCAATCATGCAGTGTATATCGACAACAAAAATTCAAGTGATGATAAATGGTATAGCTTCAGACTCTTTCTTCCCATCTAGAGGCATTAGACAAGGGGACCCCTTGTCCCCTTATCTATTCATACTAGCCATGGAAGCCTTTACAAGATTCCTAGTGCATTACCAGGATATTAACAAGCTTACAGGTGTAAAAATATCGAGGTCAGCACCTAAGATAAATCATCTGCTCTTCGCAGATGAGTGTATCTTGTTTTGCAAAGCAAATCTGGATCAAACAAGAACACTACTTGAAGTCATAGAAGAATTCAGCGAGTGTAGTGGCCAATTGATCAATTTCTCCAAATCTGCTGTTTATTTCAGTGGAAATATGGAAACTTCAAGATGTCAAGATCTCTATGGCATTCTGCAAGTCAGGCAACTAAGTTTATCTGAAGAGAAGTACCTAGGTCTGCCATTTTTTATCAGCAGAAAAAAGAAAATCCCATTCTCCATATTGGCAGATAAGATGGATTCAAAGCTAGAGAAATGGCCAAGTATTAATATGTCAGAGGTTGGTCGTACAGTTATGGTAAAACACGTTTTGAATGCAGTACCAGTGCATCACATGACGTCCTTCAAATTACCACAATCCACTATCTCCAGCATGAATTCTAAGCAGCAGGCATTCTGGAGGAACAAAAGATCGAATATAGGTTATCATCTTATAGCTTGGCATAAACTGTGTAGGCCAAAGATTCATGGTGGACTTGGTTTTCGTGATCTGCATACTTTTAACAGGGCGCTTTTGGCTAAATCTGCTTGGAGACTTAACACAGACTATAATTCCATTTGCGCAAAGTCATTGTCGGCAAAATATTATCCAGATGGGAACTTAAACAATCTGCAAGACAGGCGAGATGCGACTTGGTCGTGGAAAAGCATAAGTTCTGAGTTACCATTCATCAAACAGCATAGCATGTGGTGTTTGGGCAATATAACAAAAATCCAAATCTGGAACCACAGATGGTTAGCAGAGCTGCAGAATGCTCCATCCCCTAAGCAAGGTGCAGTTAATCCGAGTCATTATAAATATGTCAGTGAACTGTTTGTGGTTGGCCAGAATGTTTGGAATGAACCCCTGCTAAGAAGCTTGTTTGATGTAACTACTGTTAACACAATTCTCAATATCCCTATTCATCTAGCCTACGAAGACAGAATGGTGTGGCTGTTGGAGAAGAATGGCAATTTCACGGTCAAATCAGCATACATAAAAATGTTTGAAGAACAGCATGGTGGATACGGTGTAGAGCCTAGAATGGTCAAGGTGTATACGTCTTTGTGGAAGCTGAAGACATTACCAAGAGTCCGTCAATTCCTCTGGAAATGTCTTAGGGGTGCACTGCCAACAAGGGAAAGACTCTCAGTTCATCTAACCCACATTGAGAATATCTGTCCGTGTTGCCAAAATGCTAATGAATCGGACTCTCATGTGATTATGCACTGTAGCACGACTAAGTTAGTCTGGTTTGCTCTTTGGGGGTGGCAGTCTGACGGTACACAAAACTTGAAGGACTGGATATACAGTTGGTTTGAAAGCTGGTTCAACAAACAAATCAGTGAACAAGACCTAGTAAACAGAGCCATCACAGCTTAGTGCATTTGGACTGAACGTTGTCAGATAGTCCAACAGAACGTTACCCCAACTACTGACAAATTCATTTTTCTTTGCAGGAAAGCCATAGCAGAACAAGTTAATGTTTCTTTGGCAAGAAACACTGATAATTTTGCCATACCAAGAAGGCAAAACAGAACAAATCTGAAATGGAATCCCCCTCCAAGGGGAATCCTGAAATTTAATAGTGATGGTTCCTTTATGCCTATGTTGAAAACTGGTGGCATAGGACTGATTGTGCGTAATTTTGCAGGACAACCATGCGGGGCAAAGTGTATCTTCATCGCAAAGATAGATAGCGCAGAAGAAGCTGAGTGCAGAGGTTTATGGGAAGCGGCAAAGTGGGCTAAAGAGAGGTGCATAGAGGCGGTACATTTCGAACTGGACTCAAAGCTGGTAGTTGATGCTGTTGCAAAGGAAAACTACAACATCCCCTGGATTTTATTCAATTTAGTTCAAGACATTAGGAGATTATTTAGATTGTTTCCATTTTGGCAATGTTCGTATGTTCCAAAAAAGAAAAATAAATTAGCTGATAAGCTCTCTAAGCTAGCTAGAACAGAAAGAGTAGACAGAATCTGGTTCGATGCAAATCCAGTTGAGATCCATCAACAACTTGTAATCGACCAACAACCTGTTGGGAACTCTGCTTAATTTAATGAAGTTCTGGTTTTCAAAATATATATATAGATGTCCCTTTGAATCATCCATGATTCCATATTGTATCTTCTTTCTCATGCATCCTTGGATGGAAACACTTACCCAAGGCTTCGTAATTAATTACAAACATCCGACCATGAGCATCCTTGGATGGAAACACTTACCCAAGGCTTCGTAATTAATTACAAAATCCATCCGACCATGAGAGTCATGATTACATACAAAAATAGAAAAACAAAGTTAGTATGTGCCAACGTGAAAGTAATAACTTTAACTTGCTTAAAAAAATCAAAGAATATAATATAAGCATTAGTCTGCCGATTTGACTGGGTTTGGTCACCAGTTTGCTTTTCTTTCTCTTTTTCTTTTTCTTTCCTAACACATCTCTTAATCCTTGCTATTTTAAAGGCAATGGGTTTTTCATTAGGGGCGAACACTAAAGGCCAAAATAGAGTTATAATGAAGTAATTTCAAAAACCTCATATCCATCATAATTAGGATTAGAGATTGTAATTAGGATTAGTAAATTAGATTATTGATTATCAAAAATATTAGATTTTTAATTAGCAAATCATCCTAAGATTAGATAGTTAGCCATTATAACCACCACCACCTCCATTATCACCACCACCGTCTTCATTTCCGCCACCACCGCCGCCTCCAATTCTACCACCACCACTACCATTTGTATTTGTGTTTTCAAAAATGTTCAAACATGATTCTCAAAGCTCAAAACAATTATGGGAAGACTTATTTGAATGTTAAATTCGTCTAAAATCTATTCAATCCAATTGCTTCAGACCCAGAATCGTCAAAGAAAGTAGCTAAAACTATGACGATTCAGTGAATCGTCAAGGTAATATGATGGTCTATGACGACTCTGCGTGTAGAGTTGAACAATCGTCTAGGTTTTTACAGAACTATGACGATTTAAGAAGTGGATCCAATATGCCCAAAAATACTGCTTGCTAAATCGTCACATTATGGCATAGAACCTTGACGATTTATCTTTTAGAAAAATCACCCCTCTGTCCAAAAAACAAGTTAAATCGTAATGGTTGTTGCATAACTTACATGACGACTAAATTTTATTACACAAAAATCGTCATGGTATACAACATGACCATGACGAGTGTAGGTGTATTAACAGCTACATGAAAATAGGTTGTCTGAGTCGTCGTGGTTTCAACATAAACCATGACGATTTTCTGGAAATTTTTTGAGTTACCAAACACTGTAGACATGTAAACTAACACAAATCAATCAAACAAAGTACGATTTACCAAATCCTATCAATTGTCAGCAACAAACCATTAAAAAAAAAAAAACCATTGTCAACCTATGAAACAAAAAATGTATCAAACAAACCAAACCGACATAATATTCTTTCACCTACTAAAACCAAAGTGTGAAACGAAAAAAAACTAAACCATATCAGTGTTGCTCCCATCGGCTTCACCTTCACCACGCCCACACCCACGGCCATCACCACGCCCACGCCTACGGCCACGACCACGACCTCATTTAGAAGTTTCTTGAGTTTCTTGAGTGTCACTGGTTTCAACATGACTCCTTTTCGGGTTGCGTCGTAATTCCTCGAACATGTGCTCCGCCTCAGGCATATGGATGTGCCTAGCGTGTTGAGTATGCTGGTTCAGTTCAGCTTCAGTCAACCCCTTTCCTTTATCCGATCTCAAACACAACCAGTTGAGGACATCTTTCAACCGCTCCTTCTATTATCATAAAAAAAAAAAATACATGAGTAAGATATTTGAGTAATCTAAGTATGAATCAATCTTAAACAACTCAATTGCAAGATATATACTTACGCATAACTTGTACAACGAAGAATCATCAGGGACGGTATTACGCCCACGTCCACCACGACCACGAGGGAGAATGACTTCCCCTTCCCCGCGTATCACTTTGGCATGCGTGAATGCAAGGTACCATTTCAGGTATGCTTTTGTGCTCTCATGTCCAAGCACCACCGGATCCCATAAAATATATTCGTTTATCAAATTATCCATTCGTTCGTTCCAATGTTGGTTCAAGGGCTTTGGTTTGTAAATTACGTTAATACGCCCAATATCAGCACCTGATTTTCCACGATCCACTTTGAATTTCCCATCACCGTTTTTTTATGTCAAATGGACGATCTTGAGTATACCCGACTTGCCTCATTATTCTGCTCGGATCGTACATTGTATGCCCAAGGGGGTGCCACAAAGGATCATTGTACATACAGATTTGTTCTCTTGGTAGTATCTTCCCCTTAATCCTATCCTCCCTGTAGGGGTCAAAAAATACCTCTTGTTCCTTCATGGTGTCCAATCTATGGCGAAAAAAAAAGGTACCAATTCTTCTTACCCTTCAGCTGATCCCCCGTGAAGATGTACCTCTTGCCTCTTGGTTGATTTGGTTCTCATTGGCCTACCTTTAGCAGATCCTTCCACCTCTCATGCCCTGCCATCAGTTTCAGAAAGTGTTCATATATCCACACCTGTGAAGAACATCGACTATACATAAAAAACAGTCTTTATATATATTACGGAATAGGTACGAACTTAAACCACCAACAATCCATATATTACCTGCAGCAGAGACGTGTTGCAATTGAATTGAGCAGTTTTATGACGGGATACCTTTCTCAGCGCCGTGTTCACGTGTGACACTATGGTTGTTCCCACGAGTACTCGTACACTTTTTCCAAGGGATGTAATAGCTGGATGTAGTTGGTGTTCACCTTGTTACCGGCAGACGAAGGGAATACACAAATAGCAAGGACATATAAGAGATAAGCCGCAGCAGCATCCCTTACTTCATGATCTTCCAGTCCATCATCCTCTTCTTTTTTCATGGTCCCCGAATACTCCTCTCTCAACCTTACCAGATTGAACTTTCTCTTCGGTTTTCCATATTTGTCTTTCATATACCATGAGTTCGTCTCATTCCGACTCCACCCAAACAACTCTTGGCACAATTCAGCAAGTCTCTCAAAAGTGAGTTGCTTTACGTAGCCTTCATTGGTTGATTTCCCATCAATTTTGACCTTGAAAGTATGATGAGCATCTTCAGGAGTGATCCCCATCACGCCAAACCCAAAAT
Source organism: Papaver nudicaule (assembly GCA_023529015.1). Lineage (NCBI taxonomy): Eukaryota > Viridiplantae > Streptophyta > Magnoliopsida > Ranunculales > Papaveraceae > Papaver > Papaver nudicaule. The sequence continues at coordinate 10,430 of JAJJMA010140642.1, forward strand.
GCATGGTGTCGGTCTCCGCATAATACCTCTCACAGAATGCTGATATTGTCTCGATGTCATAGTTGATAACAGAGTTATCCACGATTGGCCTCAGACCGGAGTTGTCAACAATTTCTATGAACCTTTCACATTCATCTTCAACCTTCCAGTTCGACATATTGTGGTACGACGTTTGGTGCCTCAATAGTCTAGTGGCATTCGAATGATCCTACGAGATAGAAATTTATTAATAACAATCAACCGATTAGCTAAACATATCTTAAATGAGAAGCAAAGGACGAGGTTACTACCATGATAGAGTAGACTGTATGAGCCCAAGAGGTTGTGTATCCGAAAAGAACATCTCCACCATCAGCCGGTACCCCATAAGGTGCGTATTCTTTTGGGAGCATCATAGTTGGATCGGGAATGCGTGATTCCTTCGCTTTACCTTTCTTTTTGCCTTGGGGTTGGTCTTCACCTTGGGGTTCGTCATCACCATCACCTTCCTCATCATCATCATCACTTTCCTCATCATCATCATCACCTTGGGGTCCGTCATTAGGTTTTACCCTACCATCTCCGTATTCATCAAATTGTATTTGGAGCATGTCGTGAGGAATATCATCTTCAACCCTCGGAACATTACCATCACCATCGAACTCCGTAGGAGTAGGAATTGCATCAGGGTTTGGCTCACAGATTATCACGGGTCGTTGTCTGGTAGTATATAGACTTGGTTTTGAACCCTTAGGTGCCATTTTTCTTTTTCCCATTTGATCTTCTCTAACCTTAATGCATACACAAAACAAATCAATTAACAAGTAAAACTGACACAGGAAGTCGTCATGGAAAGAAAAAACTTTACGACGATTTTCATCACAACAAGTAAATCGTCAAAGAATTCGACAACTTTATGACGATTTCTTTCAGCACTACCCTAAATCGTCAAGATAAAGCATTACAATTTTTCCAAAAAACTGGACAGAAACAAAATTTTCTAGGTTTAAACTCGTCATGGTTTGGGACGATATTGAGACGATTTTGCAGAAAAACACAGAAAGTCATCAAGGAATGTATTATTCTATGACAATTCTTTCCATGCAATAACACAAAGTTTAATATGCAGAGTCTCAAATCGTCAAGGTTTGCTGGAAAACCTCGACGATTGTTCTTGATTTTTTTTTTCCGAAAGTGAAAAATCGTCATGTAATGTTTAGCAAGTGTGACGATTGTTCATGCTGTAAATTCAATTGACGGTTTCTAACCTATCAAATTAATTCAAACTACATCCAAAACAATTGCAAAGGTGATTGGAGTAACTTACCCCTTCATTTGGGCCAAAGATTCGTCCATTTCTTCCACCGGTTGTTCGTTGTCTTCTTCACGGGGTTTATCCGATTTTGTCTTTCCTTTCCTCCTCTTGTAAATAATTGTTGAATCATCTCCTTGTCCATCGCTAGCCATGCATCTAATGTGGAAAAAACTAAACTCGAATTCGAGAGTAGTAGAGGGGTTTTGAGAAAAAAAAAAGGTCAATGAAAGTGGTTATTTTTTTTGTAAGAGAAGTGGGAAATTTGTGGGAAGTTAATGGAGGAGTAAGAGTAGGGGGAGTGGCAGGAGTATAATTTTGTAACTGAAAATTGAGAGGGAGAATTAGTGGGTGAAGAGTTAATGGTTAATTATAATTTGTAACTGATTAGGATAAATTAATTGTAATTAGTCACCCCTTATAAATTAGAATGGGATATGGTAAGCACATCTTGCCCCTATTAAAAAAAAACTTGCCCTTAAAATAGCAAGGGTTTTAATCTTCTGTATCTGATATTTAATTTCAATACACAAAGATTAATCAAAGGTACTATGCTCTAAAAGTAGAGAGAGTTAACCCGTTTTCACTCCAAGTTGTACTGTTCAATCATCTCCTGACCCTATCTTCACCACCACCACCACTGCACAACCGGTTAACCTACCACAAAGATACCCAAATCATACTCAATAACATATATTCACATAAAATGGAAGACGAAAACTGTGAATCAGCGGATGAATCAGATGATGATTCGCTTCTACCCCTTCCTATGTTCATCTCCGCCACCCCATCCACCACCAGCAGTCACTCCCCTTCCCCAACACCACCATCCTTAACCCATCATAACCAACCTCAAATCCCCTTCAACAACCCAAATTTTTCACCATGGGTAGAAACCATTTCAAGACCTCCTTTCTGGTCTTTCTTGTACACCCAACTGTAGATGGTGAAAAATGGAAGAGGGACAAAAATGTAAAACGACTCTCTGATTATGCCTTGCCTAAAGGCAATTGCCTACTCAGGCACATCTCTATAGCTCAGAATGCAACCTGTTGTACGAGCTGAGTATACTCTCTATGAGTTCTCTCTTATAACTCCCGGTGGAGAGAATGATATCATAGTGCAGTGCTAATAACCCCACCAATTCATAAACTCATCAATTTACTTCATGTCGACATCGCCTCGAATTCCTCGATATCAGAACTAAATTGCTCACTGGTATGTGGTGGAGAGTTAACAGAGACGTATCCTCACGGATTTCCTCTTAAAATATGACTCAACACCTGACTCTCAATGAAAACCTCAGAAACATCGCGGCTGTAGACCTGTCCAGAGCTCTATGAGAAGTATACAACAACCTAAACACACTTAGGCAGGCCACAATCTAAACACAGAGTGGTCTAATATACCATGGATAAGCACGCCATGACCTAAAATACGCCATAGCGCAAGTTCACAAGTACGCCATAGCCAAAGTGGCATAGCCTGAATAGCCCACGAAAGGATTGGCATTGGTCAAGCACCAAGGCCTCAGCCTCGAAACCATGGCGCCGTACTCATGGCGCCACGAGAAAATTGGCCTTGGCCAGTGGCCAAGGCCGTAGTCCCCTAGGTGTGGCCTCCTAGGACATGGCGCCATAAGCTATGGCGCCACACAAAACTGGCCTTGGCCAGTGGCCAAGGCTGTGGCCTCCTAGGCCATGGCGCCATACAAAACTGGCCTTAGCAAGTGGCCAAGGCCATAACTCCAACATAGTGGCGCCATGATGCATGGCACCACAAGATCTGACCTTGGCCCGTGGCCATGGTCGTAGTCACCATATCCATGGCGTCATGAGATCCTAGCCTTGGCCAATGGCCATGGACGTTGCTATACAGCCACCACACGTGCTTCTAACGCCACATTGGCCATAGAGCCATGGCCATACAATGCTGTCCAAACTCAACACAACCATGCAATATTTGCATAGTACACAAAATGCCAAAATCACATGGGGGGATAACTTTAGGGGTATTGGTCTGGCAGTCTACGACAGTTAGAAAGAAACTGATAGAGATGATGGACAGTTACGAGAAAGTGGTGCCGAGTGGACACGTTCTACGCAACTTTAGCAGTTACAGAGCACAAATCACGTCCTCCACTCCTCCACTCTCGTACGACTTCCATCTTCTTTGTCGAGAGATCAGGGTGAGTTCAACACTATAAATAAAGGCTCCCTCTATCTTCCAAGGCAGAACATCTTTTCGGAACCTCAGAGCAAATACCTGAGCAACTTAAACATACTTTTAGCCTCGGAGATTTCCAGTCACCCTTACGACGGAGATCTTGAACTCTTATACCCCAGAAATTCACATCCTCAACCTGATCTCAAGTTTCTTTCACTGTTTCCCTCCCTAGATCAACCTCTATCCTCTCTGTGACCGAAGCAAGACTTGAACGGTCATTGACTTGGTTTAGGCTTGTCTTGTTCGATTTTGATCTCGAGCACTACGAAAGTACCCAGAGACGGTGCATTTGATTTTCAGGTAAAAACATTTGGCGACCACAGTGGGAGATCAATCTCTCGGTCCCAGGAAATTTCTTTAAGATGTCTGAACTAGGAATGGGATCTAGTACTAGAAAACCCGACCCTCACATCAATACCCCAGCCTCAAACTCTACAAAAGCGAAGGGCTCCGGCAGCAATCACCCACCATCGGCAAATACCCAAATAAACGGCGGGGAGAGCAAGAACGTGCTGACTATGAAAGAAATGTCCCGGCGACAAGACATCCTCGCCAACCGACAGGTGAACATCATTGTCGCCCTAATGGAAATTGCGATCTACCTCAATTCCCTTGCAGAGAATTGCCAAGTACTCCCACCGTCCCAGCGGTGGAGATGAATCACTCTGCACTACCGTCAATAGCTTAGAAGACTCATCGCAAAAACGACAGGAGAAGGTTATGGCTCCCCGCCACCAGATTCTCACTCCATCAACCCAGGAGCTTTCACAAGACTACACCGCCTCCTCTTTTCCAACATATGACGAAAATGGTTACGCACGTGAACACGTTTCGCGCTTTGTAGAAGCTCTAAAAGAGTATGAGTACAGTCACACCTTAAGGCTCAACGAATTCCCGAAGTCTCTCGTTGGAGAAGCCTACCAGTGGTACACCCGTCTCACGCCGAAAACCACGCGTACCTGGAGTGAATTAGTGAACGCTTTCTTCAAAGAATACCTCTTCGGGAAGGTAACGCTCTCTGATTTTAGCAAGATGCATCAAATGACCGGTGAATGCCCCGACAATTACGTAAAGAGATTCAGAGAACAAGCCCTTGGATGCTGCACTCAAGACATAACGGAGCCACAACTGGTGGAAATTTTCACCAGTACCATGACCGTTATCTATCGAGCTCTCCCGTAGGATCTCCAATTCCAGACTCTTTCTGAGCTTCAGGAAGAAGCAGCACGATCGGTCACCATAATGCCTACCTTGAAGGAAAGAGCTCAACTGTTGAAATATAGAAAACTTCACGAGACCGACAAGGCCCTCGTGCCTAGGAACTCGCTCTCGACAGATGACAACAACAAAAAAAGAAAAGCAGAATGAGGAACAACCACAATGAGGAACGTGGCGCAGGGATCATGACTCAATTCCAACAACCACAATGAGGAACGTGGCGCCAACGGAGGAAAGATCATGACGACAACAAGGTGGGATCGACTTGCTGAACGACGTCTCAACAAGGGAGCAAGAGAGCTACTAGACTCCTGGATCCGAGACAAACTCGTGGAATTACCCGAAGTTTTAAGAGTTCCCACTACCGAAAAAATGGAACACCCCCGGTATTGTCACTACCATAGCAGAATCGGTCACGCCACAGCCCAGTGTTACAGCTTCAGGTGTATCCTCAGAAACCATATCCATAAAGCTAAGGCGTGCTCCCATGAACTACATCAAGGGCCTCCGCGCATCCAAACTTTCAATGTCCACAAAGAGATCGTGAATCAGAGAGTGGAAAGTCTAATGCACCAATTATGTGAAGTTCTTTGCCTCTCGAATCCCCAACGCAAAGATATATTTACGACACTTAACTACGTGGTCTCAGGGAGGCGACTGCCGCTGGAAGAGATGAAGGATCCACACCCGCCAGCTGAAAACAAACCTTCGGTGAAATATGACTGGGGACTGTTAGCCAGACATGGTTGGGGACTTCTCACCACTGTGTGTCTGCGTGACACCGAATTTCCCAACATGTTGCTGGACCCAGGAACGAAAATCAATATCATCTCCGCCATGACACTGGAGGCTGCAGAAATCTCACTACACGATGTCATCCATTCTCCGACGACGTTGGAGGACCCAGAAGGAAGGTCAGTGGTGACCTATGGACGAGTAACTCTACGGGTAAAGGTGAACGAAGTACAGACGGAGACCGAACTCTATGTTGTCACACAAATTTTGGAGTACGACATGATTCTCGGCCATCCTTGGTTCAACAACAACCGAAGCCTGCTCAACGGGACTACAACCCCGCCAGAAGCCTCGACTGAACCCGAAGACCCCCAAATAGCAACAATATCTCTGCATGGAGTGCTGGGAGCCTCAACAGATTTCGAAGAGGAATCAACCGCGGAAGGTTGACGTAGCTCTTATCACAAGGTACGAATGGACTACACACCCTGCTCAATACTTTATAAAATGGGTAACCCTTTCCCCTAGTTGCGACACCCTTAGCATACTATTTAGTAAGTTGAGCATGGGAGACAGAAACACCAAGAATGAACAGCCTAACGACTGCTCTCGAAGGCCACTCCCACGCAGGAAGTTCCGAAAACCCAAAACTCCATCGACTAGCAATAGAGACTTCAAAATAGGGGAATGGGTAATGAAGATAGCTCGCCGAAGGAGAGAGCGACCCAAGGGACCCTACATAGTCGCAAGGTCTATGCCGAACGGGTATTACAAGCTGATTTCGGTCAGAGATGGATACAAGGATATGTCAACAATAAAGAAAGGATGGTTTAAAGCATACCGTGATTAATCCTTAGTTATATAAAAATATAGGTCTGCCATATGTAATCAAAACATGAAACCCACTCCTTCATTGTCTTTCAAGTGAATAAAAGAAAAACCTTTCCTAAACCATGACTCCAGAAACGAAACCAAAATACTCAGAAAAGACCAGATAACACGATACCCCAGCTTTCTCACGGGCATCACTCCTCTTGTAAAGCGCGTCTCGCTCTTCTTCGAACTTAGCCTCCAATTCAGCAACCTCCTTTTCTTTCATGGCGAGAACATCATCTGTAACAGCATCAGCCTGAACCTTAAAACACTTTCGTTGTTCGAACCGCTCACGGAGCCAAGCCACATTAAAAGATTCAGACTCAGCAGCAGCTATAACATCCTCCCAATCCCGCAACATCTCTGGTTCAACCCTACGCATGGAGTACACACGCATCTCAACAATCCGCTCCAACAAGACCCCAACGAAGCCTTCTGCCAAAGCGCGGTTTGCACATTCTCTTGCAATGTGCCCGAACTCCCTCCAAATACGCGTACACATGTCTCGGTACGCTTGCGGTATGACGAAACCACCGACGGCCACCTGGTTAGCTCTGACCCTGCTCAGAAGGGCAAACGCAACACCACGATTCGGGTAAAGGGCGTGCATCCTAGCCTCGATAGCCCTCATCTCGGTGTCAATAGTGTCCTCGGAGCCGGAGTCCTCGATCTCCTCAGTATCGCTGTCACAACGACCTCGTCATCTGCGATGTCATCCACAGGCATACCCGTAGTGACGTTAGTGGAAGGATCCGCACGAAGATCATCAGTGCCCTCGGTCATCTCATCGCGCACGAACCTGCCGGCTCCCTCCGAGAACTAAAAAAAAATAAGAGAGAAAAGGGGGGTTAGTAACCAATAAATCGTGAAGGGTCTGAGGGGATGAACAAGAAAGGGACTGACAGAAGGACGACGGGATACTCCTGGAATCTTATAACTCAGTGAAAACAACGAGGAGGGATGCAAGTGTTTTTACCTGGAAAAACAATGCACCGTCTCTGGGTACTTTCGTAGTGCTCGAGATCAAAGTCGAACAAGACGAGCCTAACACTTGTACACAAATGAGCATTTAAGACGGTTTTTTCATGAACCATTTTTTTTTTGGAGTGGCCATATGTCGTCAATAAAGACGGTTTGGGTTCTGGAGTGTCCATATGTCACCTTAAACTACGGTTGATATTTGTTAGAGAATCCTTGGCATGGTTTGATCTAAAAACCGTCTTAAAAATGCTGACCAATAGTCACCCTCTTCTTTGTTTGTCATTGCCAGTGTCGAATGACCATTGAATAGCAACATAAAGCAATTCGATAAATTCTGTAAGTGTCAATTTTTTCAAATAAAAACTACGCTTTCAATTCAGTAGCCTTTACAAACCATAAAGGCACGTTGAACTTGTGTTTGTTATTTACAGTGTCGATCGACCAGTAAATGACACATCAAGAAGCTCGAAAATTTCTAAGCGTGTCCACTGATGCAGTTTTCATTTGACACTTACCAATTCAAGATTTTGTTGAGTGTCCATAGCTAGCGTCTATAGCCACTATAGGACAATACAACGTAAGGTGCCAAAATATGTGCATATTACCACATGAAGAAATCAAAAATTTCTTTGAGTGTCCACTAGTGAAGTTTTCATTTGACACTCAGCAATTTGAGATTTTTTAAGTGTCCAAAATCAGCATCTATAGCCACTCTAGAACAGTAAGATGTAAGGTGCCAAAATATGGATAAATTGCCACGTAAACTACCTTATTTAAGGGTACATGACAATAACCAGTTGATGGACCAATATTATGTGGACGGCTATCTGAGGCTCAAGCCCTGGTCAGCCACCAATCCACATGCTATATTTACAACTTACATATGAATAATGGACAATCCACGGGCTAATTTTACAACATCCAACGAAAAAAAAAATAGGAGCTAATTTTACAACAGCCCACAAAAAAAAGTAGGGGCTAATAAACAAGACTTTGTAAATTACAAAAGCTACTGCCAATCTCACTAGTTGTCAGCCCGTTGCATAGTCATGTGACATATTAGAAGGTTTCGTATTATCAATTCCCTAAGAACAGCGCACTATGGTTTTATATCTGTTGCCTGTTATCTAGGGTGGCCAAATTTCGCCCCATAGCCAGGCCATGGATGATACACACTGTAAATTTGCAGTGCTGCATGTTTGGCGAGGACACATTATTCACCAAGTATCTGTAGTGTCTTAACGGCTGTCAAGATTCAGCATATTAAAAGACCTAAACATAGGATGTCTTTTTGAAAGAAGGGAGAAGATGAGAGGGAGAAAGAAGTGACATAATTTTTTAATCCATATTGCTATCGAGTACTCTTACCATTTTTGCTTAAATAACAACCATATATTTATTATCTAAAACTCAACAAAAGCCCACCAGGCATCAACAAAAACTTCTGATTTCGACTCCTAAACTCATGCTGCAGCATCTTACATGACAATTGAGGAGAAAAAGCATCTCTTGCGTGCACCCTTGAGGTTAGCCACAGACCAACCCTGGCCTTCTTTGTAACACTCCACCTATAATTGATTCATACGACACAGTTAAGATTTCAGTTGGCGAACATAAGTCTGGGCAGTTGAGGAAAAAAGGACTGAACAAGGTAAAGACTCAATACCGTTTCCGTCAATATTTTTCCATCTTTCAACCCTGAAATGACAAAGATTGATTCTCCAATGACTGCTGCAGTTGAGTATCCTCTAGCTTCCGTCATTTTATCACCTCTTATCCATGAGTTGTTACAAGGATCAAATTCCTCAACGTTAAAACCATATTCAGTCAATTATAGCCTCTTAATGCGTATCTGCAGAAGATGTTAGGCGAATGTTACTAGATAAAGCAAGCCAGACAATTTGCTATTTTCAATCAACAAATATACACAAGATTGCATTGCAGAGGTGTGTTTGCCTCAACAAATATACACAACAAAGAGCTTTTCCTGGCTTGAAAGTGAACAATGTATTACCTAATTAATTGGCTAATTAAATCAAAGCATTTGTCTATTGAAATCTAACAAAATTATGAATAGACGAATGAATTGATTTCAATTGATAGAAGAGCAAGCAAAAGAAACGAATACATATGAATCAGAAGTTACCTTAGACCCAAGAATCGTTGGAGAAGCTTTAACATAAGCCGACTCATGGAGAGAAACTAATGCCTTGTGAATAGAAACATTAGCAAGAGGCTGATCCCCAATTTTTCTCTCAGCTCCACAAAGCTTATACAGCTCAGAGCAACTGACAACATAATATATCCATGAAACTTCACCATAATAAAAACTGCAATGAACAAGAGCAGAATAATCAGAAGATTAAACTGAAACAAGAATGATTGTAATCAAGAAAACCCAGATTTAATTCTAATTGACTCTTCACTTATCCAAAATTCCCAATACAAGATCATGTGACAAAGGAAAAAATCACTTATCTGATACTAAATGAAGAGTATCAGATAACTGAATTGCATACCTCGTAGTGTATTGGAACATCCTCAGATCTAAGCATTAAAATGAGGGTGGAAAGCGCATTACATTCAACAATCTGTAAGGTCATGGAACAAAGCATCAACGTGCATTTGAACAGAACTCCATAATAAATAAAATAATGTACAACAAAGCAGCCAAATGCTAAGATTCGCAGGGCCCCAACAGCAGCTCTCAGTACCTTTGAATCAGTGAACTCGGCAAGATGTGGAATTCCCCCCACGAGCCTGAAAGGTAAGCCCAAAATATTCAAATTAGAGAGATGAAAAAAGGGCTTATGCACAACTCAGAGGCAGAGTTAGTTCAGCAACCAAACCTGAAAGGTAATTGCACCAGCCGCTCTACTGATAACACTATTTACAACCCGAGAATTAGAACCAACATTTGAGATTCACCTCTTGAAGATGAGACAAGTAGTTGGTGCTCTGGCTCTTAACAGAAAAAACAGTGGAAGTATGAGGAGTTAGAAGTGATACACATAACACCAGGTATGTCATTTCAAGTAAATTAGCAGCCACTTAAACATTTGAGATTCACCTCAAACCATATATCTATATCAAGGCTCAAAGTTTTCATCAAACTCTTGGTTTTGAACAACGAACTGTCTAAACTCGTATTCAAATTAAAATCTTTGGTCGTGAATAAAACCTTATCATTTACTCTACAAGCTTATTGTTGAAATCCAAACTCTTTATTAATTACTCTTTCATGTCTACACGGCAACTCTAACATGATACATGAAGATTTTTAGCAGGACATGGACCATAATCTGCGGAATTAGTGGCCAAATCTCCAAACATCCACTAAATTGAACCCAACTTTTTCCTCACGTCAACTAGAAACACCAAAACAAGTAAACCAAACCATACAAAAATGAAAAAATGATTACCTTGACAGCAAGTCCAGATCAAAAGCACCTCCTTTCTCAACTTCATGTTTAAAGGCTTAGGAGCTGAATCATCATCATCGTCTGAAACAAACGGAGGAGCTTGCAGATGTTTGAAATGCAAAACAACAAGTCCGGATCAAAACCAACAATTTCCTACATACAAAAAAACAAAAAAATTGACACGTAATCAGAAAACCCTATAAAAAAAAATTGGACTGGTGAAATCAATTTCCCTTATAAAGCGTATCCATAATTAAAAGTCCAAATCGAAAATTTCAATTCCCCATTCAATCAAAACCAACCCAGATCTGCAAAAGAAACTGTGTGATCTATTTGGATTTCCAATTTCAAACAGAGAGATGAGAGTTTTCCAACCAATCAAGGAAACCTAATTACCAGAAATCCTTAATTGACCTAGCACTGATTTTCAAATGACAAAAATAAGCAACTCTATTGACAGAACCCACTTCAGAAAAATTCAATTTCCCCTATTATATCAATATCCACATCGAAATCAGAAAGCCCTAACTTCCAACATATCAAATAACCAGAGAGAAATCAGAGATGAAAGTGTTTTCACAGATGAAGTGCGAGAGGGAGGGAGAGTATTTCTGAAATTGTAAAGATCTTTATGAGAGCAAAGTGATTTTCGAGAGTTGGGTTTCGGAGAGGGTAGAAAAGACTTTCAGGGTTTCGGTATAAGATAAGATCTAACCCCATGGGCGGGATACCCAAGGGAGCGCGCCAAAATTCCCGCGTTTTTTTTCTGGACAAGATGGCAATCCGTGTGATCTTTTCTGGTTGCATCAATTGGTTGATTAAAGATTTTTGGTTATCTATTGGCCAAATAAAGTTCATACGGATCCTGGTTTTGTTTTGTTGTGAAGCGCCAACCAAAAACACAAGCGGGAAAATTGCCGCCAACCCGAAAGAATGAGGTGGTAATCCGTATGACATTGGAAACTTGTATTTACAATCGTTGGATTAGATACTTTTGGCTTTCTATTGGCCGGATAAGCAACTTAAGGATCATAGTCTTCGTTTACATTGTGAATTACACCTTCTTAGACATCTAAGGCACATTAAAATCGTACTGTTTAGGTGAAAATTTGTGTGGCTGATATTAAAATCATACAGATCATATTGGATAAGCATTTCATGTTAAAACTTATGCAAATTTATGACACCTAATGAAATCAAATGATGTTCAGATCAAATAAATGAGATTGATTGATCATAGGGAAATTAGGGTGAAGTCGGAGGATACATGGACAAATTCAACACCAAACCTCTATCCCTTGTTGCCACACTCTAACCCAGGATCTTCCCGAGAACATTGAGCCAATCCATTTTTGGCAAATTTAAGGAAGAATCTTTGTAGAATCTTAAACATATCCATTTTTGGCAAATTTGAGTAAGAATCTTCGCCTGGACACAAAACTTATCCCTTATTGCAATACTCTAAGCCAGGATCTTCCCGAGAACACCGAGTCTATCCATTTTTAGCAAATTTAAGGAAGAATCTTTGTAGAACCTATCCATTTTTGGCAAAGTTGAGTAAGAATCTTCGTCTGAACACCAAACCTATCCCTTGATGCCTTACTCTAAGACAGGATCTTCCCGAGAACACTGAGCCTATCCATTTTTGGTAAATTTAAGAAATAATCTTTGTAGAACCTTAAACATGTCCATTTTTGACGAATTTGAGTAAGAATCTTCGTCTGAACACCAAACCTATCCCTAGCGAGCATGTTCTAGTGAAATTGAGTAAAATTGGATTCACTATGTGGATAATAGGTAAGTGAGCATGATCGAGTGATATTGATCGAAAATAGATACAACTAGATGCAATACGTTAGTAATTAAGAAAGGGAGCATGATGTAGTAAACCGAGTAAAAATGGAATTACTTTGTGGATGATAAGTGAAAGTGAGTACCATCGAGTGATATTGATCGAAAATGGATACAATTTATAGATAATTCGTGAAAGCGAGCATGATCTGGTGAAATTGGATGCATTATGTGGATAACAAGTAAAAGTGAGCATGATCGAGTGATATTGGTCGAAAATGGATATAATTTGTGGATAACCAGTGAAAGCGAGCATGATCTAGTGAAATTGAGTAAAATTGGATTCACTTGGTGGATAATAAGTAAAAGTGAGCATTGATCGCGTGATATTGATCGAAAATTGATATAATTTGTGGATAATTTGTGAAAGTGAGCGTGATATAGTAAAATTGAATTCACCTTGTGGATAATAATTGAAAGTTAGCATGATCGAGTGATATTAATCGAAAATGGATATAATTTATGGATAATTAGTTAAAGCGAGCATGATCGAGTGATATTGGTCGAAAATGGATATAATTTGCGGATAATTAGTGAAAGCAAGCATAATCTAGTGAAATTGAGTAAAATTGGATTTACTTTGTGGATAATAAGTGAAAGTGAGCATGCATGATCGAGTGATATTGATCGAAAATGGATATAATTTGTGGAAATTCGTGAAAATAGCATGATCTAGTGAAATTGAGTAAAATTGGATTCACTTTGTGGATAATAAGTGAAAGTGAGCATGATCGAGTGTTATTGATCGAAAATAGATATAATTTGTAGATAATAAGTGAATGTGAGTATGGTCCAAGGAATTATACTAATATTAATATTAGATGCAATATGCGGATAATTAACGAAAGAGAGCATGATGAAATTGAGTAAAATTGGATTCATTTTGTGGATAATAAGTGAAAGTGAGCATGATCGAGTGTTGTTGATCGAAAATAGATATAATTTGTAGATAATAAGTGAATGTGAGTATGGTCCAATGAAATATACTGATATTAATATTAGATGCAATATGCGGATAATTAACGAAAGAGAGCATGATGAAATTGAGTAAAATTGGATTCACTTTGTGGATAATAAGTAAAAGTGATCATGATCGAGTGATATTGGTTAAAAATCAGGGGTTTGTTGAAATATCCAACATTTCATTGATTTTTCAATCTAACTCTCACTCAAAGTCTTTCATTTCGGTTCAATATGGTTAAGAATTTTACTACAGAGGAAGATATTGCTCTTACAAATGCTTATTTTATCAGCAAGATGTAATTTAGATTTTTTTTTATCAGTACGATGTGACTCAAATTATTTTTAATGCAAGTATGATTGAGTAAAACAACTTGAAAATCAAATTTTGGATGAAAAGTATTGGGTGTGAGTATATTTGCAAGGTAGTGTGAAGAATGATGATAAAATGTTTCTGGTCGAGGTCAAACATTGACTCCGGGGCGGCCATTCAGTATCCGATCCAAAAAAGTGGCGGCCTTTGAATGGCCGCGTCTCAACCATAGTACTTGCATTTTTGGTTACTTTTTTTTAACCTATATAATGACGGCCTCTCAACCATATTACTTACGTTTTTGGTTAATTTTTTAAACCTATAGTTTGTGCTAAATACCAACATTTTATGCACCATAGTGCTTGCTCTAATAAGTACGTAAAGTTATGATCCTCACATTAAACTATAAAAATAAATAAATGGTCAATCATCTAGACTAAGTCAGAAAAATATGAATCATAGATTCAATTGTCCAAAAATGTTACCTACCCTTCATTTTTCTCGACACCCTTATACAGACTGGCTGTTTTAGGGGCCGGCAGAATTGTTAGAGAAGCCGGATAATGAGACAAAATAGGGTTGTCTAATAGCTTTTTCTCAAAACCCCTTATCGAACATATTTTTTTAATTCCAAACTACCCCTACTTAATTATAACTAATCAAAATTAGTTATACTAAATCACCTATTTGAAATGAAATTTTTCCAGAAAGAATTTCGTCTGGAATTAACCTCCACAACCAAACCGAAACAAATTTTCGTCTAGATGTTTTTACAACCATCCAGACGAAAACAACCTATTTGAAGCCAAAAAAAATTCCAGAGACATTTTCGTCTGGAAGTAACCAGCATAATTCATTCGAAACTCATCTTGAAAAACAATCTATCTAACTCTATTTTCGTCTGGAATTGTACTAATTAACCTATCCGAAAAACAATGTAGCAAACTCTGTTTTCGGCTAGATTTCTCACATTTAACACTGTTTTCGGCTACTTTCTTTGTGACACAATCTACACTACTCGATTTTCGTCTGCAAACTAGGCATGCAAAACTGTAAACAACCAGACGAAAAATCTGGAATGTAATTTTCGGTTGGATTTTTAGGGTTACATCCAACCGAAAATCAAACTGAACCCAATTTCTATAACATTCAATCGATCAATCAGCAACAAAAAACTCAATCACAGACAAATTCAAGCAATGGGTTTGTTAATTAGGTCTACCTGAGTCTCATATCCGGATCTATTTCATCAAGAGTCTCGGTTTCATCTCTTTCTTCACGTTCTTCATGTAAATAGGGTAATTTAGACTTTTCATTGTTTTTGGAACCCCTTATAACACCCCCTAGGATTGTAATATTGTTTTCCGGCTTCTCTAACAATTCTGCCAGCCCCTAAAACAGCCAGTTTATATAGTTTTATACCCCTATGAACTTTCCTCCCATATTTCCGCTGAAATAAAAACTATCACCGAAGAAGAAGGAGATAATGGGATGAAGAAGGAGAACCGTCAAAGTCTGATTTTTGTTCAATTTTTTTCTTTTCCCATTTTCACATTCGGCGCCTCTGTTCTGCTTAGGGCTTTTTCTTTTCCCTCTTTTCTCTCGCACCTAAGAAACCCTATCTCTTTCCCTTGTTTTGCTTATCGATCTTCTTTACAGCCGACTCACCTCCCTCTCTCTTTCACAAATCTCGCCATCTCGATTACAACAAAGATCAATCTTTCATCATTGTAAGTCTGTTCTTTCAAACCTTAACTTTATGCTTCTTTTCCTTTATTCAAAATCAATTATATTTCCGAAACCCTAAGTTATGTTTCAATCAAAAAAAATTTAACTTGTTTTGATCCTGGATCTGATTTTATACAGAAAACCCTATGTACAGATTTTACTAAAAATCTGATTTTAATCCTGTCTTTCAGAAATATAGTCTCTTATATATACCTCTTCTCCGTTTATGTTAGATTTTGATTCAATATCTCTGTTTGTTTTAGGAAATTCAGATAGTTTTGAATTTTAGAATGAGACATAAAGATAAGTATTCTCTTTCCAATCGTCGGATTCAATTATAATTATCAATTAATCAAAGTTTAAAATCAAATTAGAAGAAATTCAGTTAGAGTTCAAAAATTAAACTCGATTACATGTTTTGGTTTGAAATAACAATTTCGATTTGCAATCATCAAATCAATGCTGATTTTAATGTAAATTTGGGGGTTTCATTACATACCATGTTTTTTTGCCAAAATATGAATTGGGTATTTTTATCTCTTATTTAACAAGCTCTTGGTGAGAAATTGCATGATATGTAACTTTGGGAACCATGGAATGTAATACGTTATTGTCTGCTAGCATCTTTAGATTCAGCCGTTGGATTGTGGTAAAATTTTAGTATTTTATTTATCTTTAAAGTCATTGAAATACAATAGAAATTTGAAGGTGATCTGACATAGATGATAACCAGGAACTACATAGAGAAACTATGACTGCATTCAGCAAGATCAAAATCTTAAACAGTTCACTTAACACCATGTATCTTGTTATTCTCTTATCGGATGAAGCTAAAATTTTAGTACGATGTTTATTACCACATTGGTAACTTGTTGTATGAATTTCGTGATGTTCTGACTCTTGTAGGTGTCCCAAAGTATAAGCTAATCGTGACTGAATTCTGTTGTACAAAAATGTGATTAGTCAAGTTCTAATGAGTTTATGTCTTTAATGAACTGTAACAAATTTTTATTCCATTCTTCATATTAAATTATTAGTTTGTTTACATCTTCTAGAATGAATTCTAATGCAATAATTATACCATTTTCAGGTCTTGAACCACTGCTGCTGTTGGATTTGATGTTGGTGGAGTGTGCTGGTGGTGTTATTAGGTGTAGGTGAGGTT
>JAJJMA010140651.1:0-36746 GCA_023529015.1 Papaver nudicaule
ATCAGAAGACTCCAAATGTCCTCCTTAGAATGCTTGTACCATAGAAGCTCTTCCTCGGGCAATAGGAAGTTGTGGTATTGTCACCGTGCAACGTGGGGACTTTTATCACTTAGGCTTTTAAATCTTTAGATGGGGATTTTGGAATTTCTTAACTTTGATTCTTTCTATTCCAAAATTGAAAGTATTTTTCTCAGGCTTCAGATAAATTAATACCTTTTTATTTTCTGAGAAGAGTTTTATAACCCGTATGCTTTTGCCCTTGTAAACTGTGAACAGTTCTTTGTCCTGTAACTCATCTTTTAGCTATCACCTGCCACCTATGAAGCACCATGGACTAGGTCTGTGACCTCAAGGGTGAACTTTACTAAGGCTTAGTCTTATGGGGCTACTAGTTGGGTACTAGATTGGACAAAAGCGTGGTCTAAAGTAGTAGTACTACTTCTCTCTCCTAGCATTTGGTAGTAGTCGAAGTAGTAGCTACTACGGAAACGCAGAACGGTTCAGCGCTGAAAAAGCGTTAAAACGCGGAATGGTTCAGCGTCGAGCGCTGAACCATTCCGCGTTTTCCTTCAGCGCTGAACGGTTCAGCGTAAAATAACTTTTCCGAGTTTGACCTTTTTTTTCATACACCCAGTTGACACCTTCAGCAATATATCGTGTTTCTAACTCTGTTTTCTCACACTCACGTTACACCACCAATTTACAAACACCGGTTATGCAAAAATGAACAAATTTCATACCAACAAATTCAGAAAACAAATACAAGTTGCACCATATGTAAATTAAAAGATAAATTTTCATTAATAACTTAAAGGATTACATTAAAATTTAAATCCGCTCATTCGAGTAATGTGTTCGCTACACTTTTTAGGAGAAAATTACGAATGAGTATTCCCCAAAGGAATAATTACATTGAAATTTAAATTAAAACTTCAAAGGTTTTGAGAAAATCCTTTATCTCATGGTAATGTGCTTCGTACTCGAATTCCTTTCCTTTACCTTGTTTCCATACCTTCAAAGTCCTGGCATAAACTTCATCTTCCGTAACATCTTTCCCAAGTCTAGCTCCGACAAATCTCCCCAAGTGCATAAAATCATGAACGTTTTGACGTATTTTCCACCATCGTTCTGAGAGGCCTCTTACATCGCGCACATATTGGTTTTGAAACTTGAAGTCATCTTCGATATACTTAAATAGGGAGCTCCACTTGATAGTACCACGACTTTTTTGTAATCCATAATAGTGGATCACGTCTTTACAAAGACGTAGATCTTCTTCCAATGTAAATGGAGCGAAGCTTGGTTTCTTTCGTGTTGATGGAGGAGATAATGGTTTTTGAGATGGAGAACATGTATAGTAGTACTCATGAACTAACTTATCAGTCATGTTTCGATATTGTCTACGAGGAGGAGATGCTGGAGGAGATGTTGAGATTGATTCATTTGGTTTCTGTAGTAAAGATAGTATCTCTTGTGTTGTTCGAGTTGGCCTTTTGGTATTTGAAGATGAACTAGACATCATTTGGTATTTTTCTCTTGATTGATTGTGATAAAGGAAGAGGGTTTGAGAAGAAGAGGTATCTAGAAAGATGATTGTTTTAGAAGAAGAGGTATTTCTTTATATAGATTGATCCCCAACGACTAGTTAACGGCTAGTTTTTTTGAATTTTGTTGATTCGAAAAACTAGCCGTTGAGGTGTAGATGTAGTGTAAGAATAAGCTTACCATTTTGTATTTTTTTAAAAAAACTCAAAAATATAGCATAAACTGTAATGTAAAACAACAATCCATAAAAAAAAATTAAGTCTACAACCATGTTACTACATAAAAACAAATACTCCTTGAACACTAGAAGTGATACTGAGTGTCTGGAATTATGTCGGGAATACCTTGCTCCATAACCAGATCGTCAAATTCATTGCCAGGTTGGTCTGGTCCTTGTGGTGCATTAAGTGATGTAGATGCTCCCAAAGTTGGACAGTAAACTCCTTGAGTTGTATCTGATGAAGGCCATTGCCCCGCTTGAAAATATGTACCAGTACCCAATGAGAGATCTTCTGCAAAGTTGTGTTGTTGTGAATGAATAGAACGTTGTGAAGCAGAAGATCTTCCTGAATCCGAGCATGAAGTTGTAGCTCTCTTAAACGTCTCATTCCATAACACTTCCTTCGTTCCGGAAAGCGCTGACCATTGTCGTGACATATAATCATAGCACTGCTCCTATAAAATGCAAAAATAGATTAATTTTAGTTGAACATTCAAGCCAATATAAAGTGAAAATGCAAACAAATGTTGATTTACTTACCAAAGTCATATTGAATTCACCCCAATTATACGGACAAGGATGCATTGGAACTTCCACTAGTTGTTCGACACCGGTTTCGCTGGCCACTGGTAAAGTGAAGTCTACCTCTGGCAACTGCGGCATCTGTTGTTGTGTGTCATATGTGTAGCTCTGTGACATCAGGTTATCCGGCGCATGAGTGGGAAGCACACTGGGAGGAAGTCTTGAGCTACCAACTGCTAAGTGATCGACGTTCTGTGAATGGTATGGCTCAGTGACATAACCTCCAACACTATGTGTTCTCCACCAACGGGTATATACATCCGGTTCGACTGCATAATAGCGATCGGGGCTTACAAATACAATCTCCCTGTCTTGAACTTGTTGTAGTTGTGGAGGATTTGCTGGGATTACAGTCACACCATGAATCTGCCTCTGGAATCTCTCAGCCAAGTACACACTCATTCTGGTGTTTGGGTTTTGCAGATCGTAAAACAATACTCTCATCCCGGATAACTGTAGTGCTGCATCATAAGCATCTCCTTGAGCATAACTACTGTTTATCCATGGCTGCCAGGTACATGAACCCAATCTCAAGTCAATCTGATCTCTTGCGAGGGAGCACGAATGTTTGTGGGCATCCTTTTGGCCTCCTGTTTTATCCCTCTTCCTTGACTGAATTCTTTCCCTAGCGAAGAGAAGCATCTTTGGGAATACATCTTCATGTCGTCCAGCAGGTAGTGGCTCCTCTGGCTCTTTCAGTATGGGTTGCAGGTTGTGGAAATAGTAGTAGTACCAGTATTCAAGAACCACAACCATGCCACATAGATCCTTATTGTCGCATGAAGACCACTCGTCAAGATATTTATAGGTATTTCCCAAAGAAGCTATACCCCAATCATAATCCCCAACTTCTTTTAAATTTTGGAACAGTAGAATCCAACGTTTATCTACTTTTCCAGTAGAATTTGCAAGAAGAGTATGACCCAAACACCAAAGAAAGAACATCCGTGTCAAATGCTCTGCAATATGAGTATTATCCCGTTCACTTCTACTTAGAATGTACTTTCTCAAGGCACCACATGATAGCCAGTTAGCGTTATCATTCCATGCAGATCCACTAAACGTAGGCAAAGTACCAAAATACGTATCTAGATCCTTATACTTTGTTCCAACCTCCAACGGCGGCATAACTACTTGACGTTTTAAGGGAACACCAGTGGGAATGCCAGTTAACATATACCAATCTACTGGAAGAAGCCCAACCTCAAAGTCCCTAAAATGAAAGCTCTTGGTTTTCTGCCACCATCTCTCGGCTAGTGCTTCCACTAAGCCTCTATCCGAATTGGTGAAACTAAACTCAAAAATGCTAGAAAACCCGCAATTGACACAATATTGTTTTGCAACAGGATTGTTTGCTACTACAATTTCATATAACGTGCTTATCTCTTTGACAGTACCTCTAAAGTTGACTGACCGAGTTATACTTAATGGCTCTTGACATCTATGTCGCACACCAGGCAAGTTTTTCCCGGACACTACCTCTAACAAAGCACACTCTTCTTCCATACTACAATAAAAACACAACAAATTCCATCACAATTTAAATCAAATCAACAAACTCAATTTCAATCACACTCTCAACTAAATTTCATAACCCTAATTTCAACATGAAAAATCAAATTGTCTAACAGTCTAACTATCTACAAAACATCAATACACATATATACTAATCATCAAATCAATCATAAAATCATCACAATCAAATATCAAGAACAATAAAAACATAAATGTTAAAAATCATACCTTGGTCACAATTGTTGACGGAATTGAGTGAAATTTGGGGCAAAAGATAGAGTATGAAATTTGCAACAAACCCACGGAAGGAATTTGAAAAAAACAATCTACAATGGAAGATTGAGAACATGCATTTTCGGTTTTAGGGTGGAGAAGAAGGGAAAGAGAAGAGAAAATGGGGAAGAAAGGGCTCCTGTCGATTTTTGTAGTAGAAATCTTCTACGCTGAACCGTTCAGCGCTTTGACCTGGTCTTGACGGTCAAGCGCTGAACCATTCAGCGTTATTTGAAAACGCTGAATGGTTCAGAAAATAGACGTCCAATCTCTCCACACCATAAGACCACCCCTCCCTTACTATCTGACGTGGCTGTACTAGACTGGACACCATAAGACTAAGCCTAAGGCTGCCCAAATTTTGGGCTCTAGTTTGTCCCCAACCAAACCATTACCCGTCTCCCCAGTATCAGCCTTCGGATTGCATTTTTCACTTGGCAGTGTGGCGAAAGAGGGTTCATCAACTCCCTGCATCGTCACTGTGGAGAACTTTTAATAACTCTAATATTTTCACTTTCTCTCCATTCTATGTGAACTACTCTTCTTCCATGGCGAAGAATTTCGTAAGAGAGAATGTTCCTCTCTCAAGATTTGGAGTTTTAGTCGCACAATTAGAATCAATTGTAGCTTCTGCTGCTCAACAACCTCCTGAATCTGTCCTTTGTTTTGATCTTCTCTCAGATCTCATCTCTGCTATCGAAGAAGAACCCAAGGCATGTCTCCATCTCATTCTTTTTAACCTAGTTTGCCAATTTGATCCGAAAAAGGTCGACAAGATCAATCTAAGAATTTTTAATCTATGGTTATTTTTTATGTCAGATTGATGAATGTGATTTGAATTGGTGAATGCAGGATTCAATTCTTCTATGGCAAAGAAAATGCGAAGATGCTCTTTATTCTCTCCTTATACTTGGTGCTCATCGTCCTGTAAGACATTTAGCGTCTTTAGCAATGGCAAGAATTATATCTAAAGGAGATGGGATTTCTATATATTCTAGAGCTAGTAGTCTTCAGGGATTACTCTCAGATGGAAAAAGAAGTGAACCTCTTCGTGCGGCTGGTTAGTTACTCAATTAATGCCTACAATATTAATAATGATATTGGCAGCTGGTGTGCACTTGATTCTTGATTGACGACAAATTAATTTCATAAAGAAATTCACTTACGAGTATTTTTACGCGTAAAACCTCACACTTAAACCTTAGTAGTTTAGTGAAATTACTCATGAAACACTGAAACAAGTGCCAAAATATAAGGGTTGTGGAGGGGGACTAGATATCTGGCGTTGAACGGTCCAATTGTCCTTTGGGCATAATATATTACCGGTCCTATTGTGATATCTACCAAATTATACTACAGTGAACTGAGAGAATTACAACAACAGGTTCAATTCTACATACTGAACCTATCATGTTAATGACTCCACATATAATTTGCTAGTTCTGCGGTGTTACTGCTAGTTGTGAAATGAATGTCTGCTGTTAAGATTTGGTTAAGATATCTAAGATTTGACCTCCTTGCA
This sequence comes from Papaver nudicaule, assembly GCA_023529015.1. Lineage (NCBI taxonomy): Eukaryota > Viridiplantae > Streptophyta > Magnoliopsida > Ranunculales > Papaveraceae > Papaver > Papaver nudicaule. Next base: position 5,658 of record JAJJMA010140651.1, read on the forward strand.
TTATATTTATTTTGATTTTTTCTTGTCTAAGTTTAAATGTGAGTAACCAGGTTCAAAATCAATTTGTCAGACTTAGAGTTCAAGGTAAAAGAAAGCTTAAAGATTCTACACCATTGAAGGTTAAATTCCCATGGATCAGATTCAAAAGCAAAGAAGTTTGGAAAACTAATGTGATTTGAGCCCAAACTGCTTAGTTTTAGAAAACATTAAAAAAATGATGAAAAACAATTTGCTTATTATAGTAGCTTGAAACTGTGGGTCTTGATCTCATTTTTGTTTCCTATTAATGCGTATAAGACTATCCAAATAGTAAGGTAAGGCTATTGAAGGAATATAAGATGAAATTTAACTCTCAAACAAACTGTTTTGCTTTGTAGAGTTCTGTTCACATGATCGAAGTCTTGCATCATTCAGAATACTGTAAACATAAAACCTGGTTCATTTATAGCACATGAATCTCAACTTACACCTACGTTAATGCTTGCTAGTTTTCCACTGTTATACATCTGCAGTGTTAGATTTGTTAGATGTTATCCCAATATCGTAATCGCTGCATGTATCGCTAATTCTTACTGTGTTTTGTTTATAAGATGTTCATCACTGCTAGCTCCTTTTTAGCGAGTAGTAAATTTGCTTTATTTATGCTATGTCGTTGATAGCAAATGTTTGAAATATTAGCTTTGTGTACGAATACCTAAAATTTGAAGAATTTTGTCTATTGGGAACTCTTTAACAGGAGCAGCTCAATGCTTGGGAGAGTTGTATAGGAATTTTGGGAGGAGGATCACTTCTGGTTTACTCGAAACAACTAATATTGCGGCAAAACTAATAAGGTTCAATGAGGTAAACATTTTCGGTAATTGAATCCTGACCTACTATACCTATCTTTTTTTAGCATCCTGGTTTAAGACCTACTATACCTATCCTTTTTTTGTTTTTATCTATGTCTCCTCTTTGGTTATGTTGTTTAAGACCTTTTTATCAAGGGTGGGGACTGGATAATCTCTACCAAAAACCGCTAGGGAAATGTGAAGCCAAGTCAATTCCTTTATATAATAGGTCACTTCCTTTATATAGTAGATGCTACCCATATATCCTACATCTTGTTTTTAGTTCTACGTTCAGCTTTTCAAAACTTAAAATTGCAGGACTTTGTGAGACAAGAAGCTCTGGAAATGCTCCAAAATGCATTAGAAGGTTCAGGTGGCACTGGTGCCTTTGCAGCCTATACTGAAGCATTTCGTCTCATAATGCGGATAGGTGTGTGGGATAAGTCTTTCATTGTCAGAATAGCTGCTGCAAGATGTCTGAAGACCTTTGCAAGTATTGGAGGACCTGGGTTAGGAGTTACGGAGCTTGATAACTCTGCCACTTACTGTGTCAAGGCAGGTTCTTATTTCTCCAAACTTTCTCCAAGTACTTACCCGTTGGTTTGTTACATGTTTAATTTCTTAAAAGGCAGTGAGATTCTTTTGTTACCCTTCATTAACTGATGTTCCCCTACAATAGGTTCTTGAGGATCCAAAGTCATCTGTTAGAGATGCTTTTTCTGAAGCTCTAGGTGCATTGCTTGCTCTAGGAATGAACCCCGAGGCTCAGGTACAGCACACGTGTTAATCTCAATCTATGCAATTATCTATTCTTCACGAGAGTTGTCCTTTTTACGGTTTGTCTTTACTAGGTACAACCAAGAGCAAAAAGTCCTACTACTCCAACACGGAAGCTTGAGGGCTGTTTGCAAAAGCACTTAACCGGTCCATTTATGAGAGGTAAAGTTTAGTTTGATGAATGTCTCCTTGCCTCTGCGAAAGATCAAATTTTTTTAAATATTTTCTCGAGAACAATTTATATCATGACTCAAAAGTAGAAAAGCTACGTGAGATTCCCTCATCAGAGTATTTTTTAGCTGCAAGAAGTTGAGATGCAATATGGCTCAGGTGGAACTTTAGGTGCCAAATCAAAGCATTCCATGTTATGAGATTGAACACTTAAGGATGTCTTTAAACCAGAATGTTCTTAAAGCAAATTTTATATGAACTAATGATCCTTGACGAAAGATCTCTTGTTGAATCAATTAGTGTAGGATTACTTGATATTTTATTTATAGATTTTTATACGAGGGCGGGAGTATTCCTTAGTATACTTTTAGATTTTCAAGAAAAACCCAGATATTATTCGAACATATTAATTTGCTGTTTTTCTACCCCTTAGTATGCTCGGGTAGTCTGCTTTTCCTTGCGAAAGTTGATCATTCTCATTAGTACGTTAATATGCAGCAAACGGAGTACGCGCAAAGGACGTGAGAATTGGACTGACATTGTCATGGATATTCTTTCTACAGGTAGTACCACTGATTATCACCATGCTTATTTGATGAGTAAATGTCTCCTAAACATTTGTTGTCCATGCATCTTTTATAGTCAGGTGTTATCACCTTAGTTGCTCAAGATGAATACAGTGTGTAGTGACTAGTGACAACCTCCTAACGACTCTATAATTAATAGTTACCTGTTAAGTCATTTGTTAGCTGTGATATTTTTTCTTACTTTTAAGCCAGTTGATAGTATTATAATTCTGAGAAGGTGTTATGTCCTTTTCGAATTTACGTTCTTATCTGAAAAGCTTCATCTTTGGTACCCAAAATTTTTCATGTGTCTTTGGTTGCACTATCAGCAGCAAGTCTTCAGTTTTATTGCACTTTTTCTGCTATCTAATCTGGTCAATTACTTGATCTCTAAGAGGTTTGTTTGCTGTTTTTCAGTTTTGCGAGTATATTTTCTCTTTAGTCCTTTAATTTATATGTATTCATCTTGCAGGCAATTCGGCTGAAGTATTTTCACCCAGATAGCGATCTTTCAGAATTTGCCTTGCAGGCTCTGGACATGCTTCGGGGGGACTCTTCTGTAGATGCTCATGCACTGGTATCATTCGTCTAAGATTTGCAGTTACAACCTTTCAGGTGTCAAATAATGCTAAATAGATATTTTGTCTCTGGTCCAATACCGATGTTAAAGGGGATTTCTTGGTAGCGCAAAAAAATAAACTAATAGGAAACAGAAATAGGAGAACAGAGCAATACAAATTAAACTAGAGGTTGATAAATTGAGTCGATGGCCAAAGCCAGAGTACTCTATGATATCTGTCGATTATTTTTCTTAAATCAATAACGCAAAAAGTCTGCCTTCCAAGAAACTCAATAGTAACTGTTTATACTAGACGATTATTTTTCTTAAATCAATAACGCAAAAAGTCTGCCTTCCAAGAAACTCAATAGTAACTGTTTATACTAGAAAAAACCCTAAGAAATGAAACACAAACTAACTAATGACTGAAACGCCCTCCTAAAGAATAGAAAATATTAACTATTCAGTATAAGAAAAGATGCATAATATGCTCGACATGAGATATCCTTGAATCATGTCTCTACCTCTCCACTGTCTGTATTAGTTTTTTAACATTTGTTAGTTGGTAGGTGGTTATCATGAAATGTTGGTCCGACCACATGCTTACTATTGTTGTCTTTCTCTAGCCAATCATGAGAATTTGCCACTTGTATCGGTCTTACTATCCGAAGGATAAGTAATTACCTTTACTACAATATTCTCCTGGTATGAGTTTGTTCCTTTTACAAGGCTGAAGCCTTGAAGTCGTCTTTTCATTTATACATCTTAGAATATCTGAACTAGAAGTTTATTAGCAGGCTCTTTGCAATAGTCAGTGTCTTATTGTATCAACTTTTTCTTTTGAAGGCATGTGTTCTGTACATTCTTCGTGTGGGGGTAGTTGATCAAATGACTGAAAGTACTCAAAGGAGCTTTTTGGTTATTTTGGGAAGACAGGTATGATGGAATGTTCGCAACTTTAAATTTAAATTGTGAAGGGATATATGCCTGGGATTCGATTACTACATGTGTTTCACCTCCCTATTTCAACTATTGTATTCTATTCGAACTTCAGACGGTTTTCTTTGTTTCTTTTGCAGCTGGAGTCTCATGATATCAGCCCTTCTATGGCAGTTGCTGTTTTACGTACCGCTTCATATATGCTGAAGACTTTAGGAGAGGTGAGCAAAAGACAGTAAATCTTGCATTTTTAGGTTATACTTTCTCTTCACTCATACGTTGCTATATAGGTTATCATATGTTTTCCAATAGCTGCCTTCATGCATATTAAAAAGGAAACAAAGAAAGAAACTAATGGCAGCTACTGGAGAAGAGACGATGAAACCATGCTTCCTGTATTAGTGCGGTGATATTTTGTATTGATCGTTTGCTTATTTGTTAGTAATGCAAACTTTCTTTTGTTTTAATGAATTGCAGGAGATGAATTACATTTAATAACCTTTCGAAATTATAGCTTGTTTGTTCAATTTTTAAAGGATTGTGTAATTTTTATGCGAACATAGCTTTACAACTTTTGCAGGTTCCTTTAGAATTCAAGGAAGTTCTTGATAACACAGTTGTGGCGGCGCTGTCGCATTCGGCAGTACTTGTAAGCATTTGATCAAGCTAATGGATTCTGTTCTTCTATTTGGTAAAATACGGATGTAGAACTGCATAGTAATATTGGATTAATCTCTTAGTTCCACATTCGGAAAAACTAATGTGTTAGAAACAAAGTAGGTTGTTTTTACAGAAATAAAATAAAAGCAAATGTGTACGTAATATAATAACTGTGCGCATTATGTATCATTAAATTTACATCATAGGCTAGTCCGATGATCAATAAACACAAGATGAGTAAATAACAATTTACATAAAAATGTGAACCTAAGATTTCCGATTATTTAGTTGTGACGTGATAATAGTAATATCATTTGTTACTAATGTAAATTTGGTGCTAGGTGCGGATAGAAGCTGCTTTGACTTTGCGCGCATTAGCTGAGGTTGACCCTACTTGTGTTGGCGGTTTGATTTCTTTTGCGGTGACAACTATTAATGCCTTAAGAGAAAGTGTCTCATTTGAAAAGGTAGGCCTGAAGGAGTGCGTGCTCCACATGTTATTTTATTAGGGATGGATTAGCCTTGATTATACTGTTGCGTAGTCTTAACTGCGAAGCAAGTCGTGGCTTTTTGTTTCTAGAATATGGTCTTGGATCTTTTCGTATTGTCAGTGGACAGTGGTGCTGAGACTCTATCTCAGTTTATTTGTTATATTTGTACTTCTTAGGGGTTCAACTTATTTTTACTTTACGCTTTTAGTTTTATTACATCAGTTTTCATCCATGATTAAATAAGTAGAAGTTGGTTATTCACTCACATTAGTCAATAATTGTAAAAGCTTGCCTGCTCTTGATTATATGTCTCAGTATTTGATTTAAATTAGTGTGACCATTTTCAATATTCAGTTGAGTAAATATAGTTGGTGTTTTGACATGCTTCAAAGTTGATGTCACCCGACCTAAAGGTCACTTACAAAAGTCATTTGAACCTTGGTTTTGATGTATGTATAATTCACCATTCATCTGTAGGGTGCCAAATTGCAACTTGAGCTGGACGCATTGCATGGCCAAGCTACAATATTAGCAGCTTTAGTGTCCATCTCTCCAAAGCTACCTCTTGGCTATCCAGCGAAGTAAGTTTGTACTCCTGTTTACTACCTTTTTACCTCTTGGGGTCGGGTATATGCTCTGGCCACTTAAATTAAGATACAAATAGCTACAACACATTCTAAACTTTGAAGTATTGCTGCTCTAAATGAATGGGTAGTGGATTCCCCCATGTGAATCAGTTTCTCATACTGTGTTTTACCTATGAGAAGTTTATCTTAGTGGCAATCCGTTGTTAGTTGTAATCTTCTTTGACTCCTTTTCAGGATCTTTACTAGCGTGATACTGTTGCATTTACAGCCAAGAAATGATACAAAATTTCCACCATATCCTCTTTTGTCAACGAACTAAATTTATGTCAAGTCATGTGCAGATTGCCGAAATTAGTGCTGGATGTTTCTAAGAAACTACTGACTGAATATAGTCGGAATCCTGTTGCTGCCACTGCTAAAAATGAAGCCGGATGGTTACTCTTAGCGTCACTTATAGCCTCCATGCCCAAGGAGGTATACATGCATCTGTCTTTTTTTACTTGGCACGTCTAAATCACTTATCTTAATTGGTGCTATTATGACTTGTACAGGAGCTTGAGGACCAAGTTTTTGATGTCTTGTCTCTGTGGGCTTCTCCTTTTGGTGGAAGTCAAGAATATGCAGCTAAGCAAAATGAAGACCTTACATCTGAGATACGGTAAGCCTGTTTTCATTTTGTTGAGTCTACATTGATTATTATATGTCGAAGTCACTATCATGTTCTGGTTTTCTAGCAACATCAAACTGCTAAGCTTTCTAATTAGTTATTGGAATGGGGACTAACTATATTTTGAACACTTTGCTATGTTATTCGTTAATTATTTTTAAGGATCTCCTGAGTTTTAAGTCTATTTTAGTACCATTCCGAGTCCCACTTTGAAGCGCAAAGATCTTAAAACAAAACCCCAATAATTGTCAATCATCTCTAAATTAGATTGAGTCAACATGAGTTCAGATGAGGTAATGGCAAGTCAGATACACTGAGTTGACTTTGTTAGAAGTCTTTAAGGATTGGAATAAAGTTTCTTTTTGGCAAGGTCTCCCATGTCTGTTTAAATAGCGAGACCTTCAGTTCTTCGGCTGAGCGAAGCAGATCTTTTGTGTGCTCGTTAACAATGGATATTTTCCCCTTCAAAATTTTGCATCGGCAGGCGCGTAACTAGTTTTTGACATAGAAACAGAACTAATCTCTTCTGGATAGAAATTTGCAACACCTCAGTCTTGATACATAGAACTCAGCGGTTCCTTCGCCACTTGATTGTGTGCTACATTTCCAAGTAAAAATGATGCAGTAAATTATATGCAGAAACGTTAAATTTTAGCAGATTAAATGGGTAGATTTAATAGAATGATGGTACAAGTGAGCTGTCATTTATCTTGAATAGTTGAACTTTTGATTTCTATCCGTTTTTTGTAAGTGATTTGTCCTCTTCTTGCAGGGTATGGTCTGCTGCAATTGAGGCTCTTACGGCATTTATACGATCCTTTATTTCTCAACCTCTCGTTGCCTCTGATAACGGTGTTTTACTCCAGCCAGTGCTAATATACCTTGGCAGGTAATTTGTTTGCTGTTTTATACAGATGAAGTTCAAGGCTAGTTGAGCTTTTCCTGCTTCATGTTGAATCTGTTTTGTTCTTTCTTTTCTCTGTAGTTTTGTATTGGTGATACTCACAATTTTCTATTCTTGATCATAATCAGGGCTTTGTCCTACATATCGTTGCTAACCGCGAAACAACCACCGAATGTGAAACCAGCTCTGGATGTGTTCGTCATTAGGACATTAATAGCGTATCAATCTCTACCTGATCCAATGTCTTACAAAAGTGATCACTCTTCGATTCTCCAAATCTGCACCATTCCTTTTAGGTAATTAATGCTATTATTTATTTGTATCAGCTTATGATGCATATAACTGAGTGAGTATTGTTTATTAGTTGAACCAGCTATCCTCTTTTAAGGTATGTCATTGATTTCTTTTTCTTTTCTTTCCACTTTTATTTATTACAAAGGGAACCGTCGGGATGTGAAGAAAGTTCATGGTTGAGGTCTCTATTAGACAAGAGAGATGCATGGTTGGGTCCCTGGATCCCTGGAAGGTAACATTTTTTGAATTTGATTATTGGATGGCAAGTTTGAGGCTGTGTAGATGACATTGTTTATTTGTCTCTATGTACTTTTCTCTACCTTTTGAGTGATTACTGACTGGTATAGATCAAATGACAATCATTGTATGTCAAAGGAGTTTATTCCCTTGGCTCTTGCTCTGCTTGCTAGTTTCAATATATTAATTCTGTCTTTGTAACATAGGGATTCTTTTGAAGATGAACTTAGAGCTTTTCAAGGCGGGAAGGATGGAATGATGCCTTGTGTCTGGGAGAATGAACTTTATACTTTTCCTCAGGTATTATTTTTCAGTTTCCTATTCAATTCTGTCTTTTGAACACATTATTAGGGCATCTTTAATGTATTTTGCATTTATACCTGCATAGTTAATCTTCAATTTCCCTACAAATTAGGTAATTACCGTAATTTCACCAACAATATTAAGATGCCACCAAGGAAGATGACATAAAGTACTGAGATGGGATACTTCCTCGGAGTATTGTAATCTTCCTTGATCACTGTTTTCGTCTTATTTTATTTTGTGTGAACCGGGATATGGTTACAAAAATGGACCCTAAAAACTTGGCGAAGGACCTTCTCACCATAAAATGATTTTTTTATAATTCGAAAATGTTTTTCACATATTCAAGACTACATCTAGATGTTACAATAGACTACATCTAGATGTTTCCTTATTTTATTTTATATTTATTACGTGCTATTTTCATGCTGTTATCTGTCGGAATGTAATGCTTTATTGATTATGAAGCCGGAGACCACAGGTAAGATGCTGGTGAACCAGATGCTTTTGGGCTTTGGAATGCTTTTTGCCACTCAGGTAATACTATGTAAATTGCACTTCTCTATTTATTTGTATTGGTTAGAAGTTGGTTGTCTAACGTAGTTGGCTGGTTGTCGAGGTCATATTTCAGGATCGCAGTGGAAAGCTCTCACTCCTTGGTATGATTGAGCAGTGCCTGAAAGTGGGAAAGAAGCAAGCATGGCATGCAGCCAGTGTGACCAATGCATGTGTTGGCTTACTCGCTGGGCTCAAGGTGTTTATGATCATCCAGCGATATACTTGAAATATTAAAACATATCGTATTTAGTTATTACTTAATATTTGGTCTGTCTTACATTCCATGTGATGTCTCCTGTGTAGGCTTTTGTTGCTTTACGTCCCCAACCGTTGGGTGCCGACATACTAAGTTCTGCACAAGCTATCTTTCAGGTGATATGCACACCCGGATATTGAATATTTTTATGTGAACCTTACTTGCTATTAATAAGCTCTAATATATGTTTTTTTTACGCTTAGCTTCGTATTCTTATATTTTACTGTAACAGGGTATTCTGGGAGAGGGGGACATCTGCGCAGCTCAACGCAGAGCATCATCTGAAGGTCTTGGTTTATTAGCTCGTCTTGGAAATGACATCTTCACAGCAAGAATGGTATGTTTTCTCAATTGATGTCCAACTGATCTCAAACTATCAAATATGTTCTCCTTGATTTTTGTCTGATAGAGCAATTTGCCAAACTGAAATATTACTTGTATCTTTTCCTCATTTCAAGTTCAATATCATGTCATTCTTATTAATTTAATATAATTCAATCTGCATTAAGTTCTTACATTTTTGACGACAAACTTGTTCCGAAATGTAAACAGACGCGATCACTGCTTGGCGATCTTGTTGGGGCAACAGATTTGAATTATACTGCATCCATTTCCGTGTCACTTGGTTGTATCCATCGTAGGTAAAATCTGTTACATTTATTTAATTATTTTTTATTTATTTTTTGTGATTATCAGCTTTGCTTCTACCAGAGTGGTCTGTCAGTCGGCAACTGTCAATTTTGTAGACACCTGACCAATTTAGAAACTGACAGGTGCTATAAGCATTCTGTTATATGCTGAGAACACTAATAAGATCTCTTACTTCTGAACCATTTTTCTTGCTAAAGAGAGTATCTTCATGTTGCGACTTCCAACTCTGTTGTAGTTTCTCTAAAGAGGCCCTCTCCACTTTCTGGTGTAGCAAATTTCATTTTTGTTATTTCACATGCAGTGCAGGAGGAATGGCATTATCTACTCTGGTGCCTACAACTGTGAGTGGTATCTCCTCACTTGCAAAAAGTCCGAATTGTGGTTTACAGATCTGGGCTTTGCATGGACTTCTCTTAACTATAGAGGCTGCTGGCTTATCCTATGTGTCCCAAGTGCAGGTAATTTTAACGACTGTTGCTTTCACAGTACAAAGCGAAATATGCATGAACTGTATTGGTACAAGCATGTATTTGTGGCCTTTGGTTTGCATGACTATAATACCTTTGCAGTTTATATTCTTCCTAAACAGTAGTATATGCCACTTTTATAATAACCTGAACAAATACTGTTGCAAACTTGTCTGTGTACTTCATCTTATTATTATTATAGATTATATATTATTTTCTAGTCTACTTTATATATCTGCATTCCAGTCATTTTGCGTTCTGGTGTTTCTGATTCTTGTTGGCAGGCGACTCTCTTGCTTGCTATGGAAATTCTCATGTCTGATGAAACTGGATGGGTCGAGCTCCGACAAGGGATAGGACGCCTTATCAATGCTATTGTTGCCGCTCTTGGTCCTGAACTGGCCCCTGGAAGCATCTTCTTTTCACGCTGCAAGGTTTTGACTTTCTCTAATCTTCTCTCTTTCGTTCCTGCTTAGGCTGCATGACTTGTGCTTCTAAGTAAGGTTCTCTTCCAATAATTCTCACTTCATCTGTCGACCAGAAGAAAACAAGCTTTCCTTTCTAATGTTCTCAGAGCTGTCAAAGTCATCTAATGTTGTGCTGTTGTTACAATGGTGGTTGTGCCGCCATGTCGCTACTGCTTCTCTATCTGTTTCTGGTTTGTTTTTGATAGTGATAATGATCTGTGTTAATAATCATTATGTGCATGTTTCCAGTCTGTCGTCGCAGAGATAAGCTCAGGACAAGAAACATCAATACTCCTCGAGTATGCCACTTCTAATCTTTTTTCAGCTCCTCATGTTTAATATATTTTTTTAATATAATTCATCAATTCAACTTACTTAAGTATTTAGCCAACAAAACGTTAACCTTGTAGCTTAAGTGGTGGAGATTTTTCTCTTATGTTTTAATTTTGCAGGAGTGTACGATTTACACAACAACTAGTACTTTTTGCCCCGCAAGCTGTTTCAATGCACTCTCACGTTCAAACTCTTCTTCCAACTCTGGCATCACGGCAGGTTTGTTCGCTGATCATCGCATGCTGAACAACTCACCTTAATCTAGAGCATTTTGTGACTGAGTTTAGTTTTGGTTTCTGACAGCCAGCGCTTAGGCATTTGGCTGTTTCAACACTACGTCATCTTATAGAAAAGGATCCGGTGAGAATTGGTATTTGAAGTACGATTATTCCACGTCTTTGATTAAGGATCATTTTGGTATCGTTTCTGGACAATATTTCATCAACATCGTATGAGGTTATTTGTCACTTTGCCTGACTTCCTCAGTTCCTCTTGGCTGGAAGCCACAATAGTAATAGATATCTTTCGTACCATATAGGCCTAATTTGTAAGATGTCTGTTACTACGTATATTGCATTCCCCATTTCACATTGTAAAAAATGTTATGTCTCTTAAATGCTTCATAGCTCAGTTATTTACTCATTTATATGCTATATGAATTCCTATTTCTCTGCTGCAAGCATTTCCTAGTCTAGAACTTTATTTCAGTATCTAGCAACTAGCAAAGTATTTCAGACTTGTTATGAGGAAAATAAAATTACACAATTATAGGTAATACTGCATGTGCTTGTGGAATTCTTTGTACTTTTTGTGACTTCTTATAGCATATACGTTGAAAATTTTCAGATGATGAAGGGATTTTTCTTTTTTGATATATTACCATCACCATTTTAAATTCATCTACTAATTTCTGTTTATGTGTAGGTTGCCATCATTGACGAGAAAATTGAAGAGAACTTGTTCCATATGTTCGACGAGGAAACTGATCCTGAGTATGTCTCGAACTCCCTTCTTATTCTTCTGTTTATGGTGTTTGCGAGGTGTCTCAAAGGTTGTTTATTTTATGATTTACAGTTTTGCTTCCCTAAGATTTTTGTTTTTCTTTCTAGATGCTTATGTGGTCTGTCATGCATTTATTAGAAGTAAACTTATATACCGTAGTTTATACAAACCTGCTAAAATTTGTGTCAGTAGCGCATAGGTCTTGTCTTTTTGGATATATACAGAACATTTATTCCTTTGCAGAACTCAAGGGACCATATTGATATCTTCATATTCAGAGCTTGTTGCCCATGGTTTGCATATTGTTACTCATCCTCATCAATAGTCACTTTCCTTGTTGCACACATTTCTCGCATGAGATATCGACATTTCAGAGATATTCTGGTTGATGGTTGATGGATAATGATGTTATATATCTATTTCTGTACTGTTCGTCATGCTTTGCTTCTTTTCCATGAATCGTGAATTGGCAACATAAATGGAAAAACGGTTGCTATTATTCAGTATTATACCTACCGTTCAACTTTGTTTTCTGCAATACTCTAGTGTTTAAATTATTTATCTTTGTAGGATTGGGAATTTGGTGCGTGCCACAATTACACGTTTGCTTTATACATCTTGTGCATCATGTCCATCACATTGGATATCAATATGTCGTACCATGGTAAGCTATCTTCCCTTTTCAAGATATTTTTCTTCTTGCTATTCAATTATATTAGACATGCACTGGTTTTCTACAAGTTTCTATCATGTACTCTGTAAAAAACTTTATACTTTATAGCGAATCTGCATGAGTGAAAAGAATAGTTTTATTCCACGTGCCAGAGGATACAGTAGCAGACAAGCTAACCAGACACATCTGAGTTATTAGTACCGCATTAGCTACTTTCCATCACCCCCTAGGTCTAGGATTGGTCAATGATCAATGCGACCTCTAATTGGGATTTTTTTCTGTCCAGGTTCTTGCTATGCCAGCAACGAGAAACACCAGATCAGATCCTGATCCTGATCCTGTAAGCGGTATGGATGGTGAATCTAGTTTGTATAATGGAGATGATGAAAATATGGTTTCACGACACGGAAGGCAGAAGCATGGTACCGCAAGTGGATTTTCGAGAATTGACTCTAAAAGAGATAATCATCTCAGATATCGGACAAGGGTTTTTGCTGCAGAGTATGTGACTTGTTACTTATGGTTCCTATAGTATTAATACAAATTTACATCTCAAAAACATGCACCGCAATATTCTACTCATGCTTTCTCACAAACTATTTTAGATGCCTATTGCTTGACCTCTCTAGTTATAGGCGCGTGCTGAAAATATTGAACATAATAATTTGGGTGGACAAAAAAAATAGTTTTGGTGGACGAAAAGATTCTGCTCTAAGCTTTCAATCATTCTTGTCACCTTTTATCCCAAAATTTTAATTATAACTAAAGTAACTCACACTATGAATGAGACAAGAATAAACAGGAGAATGGTAATTGTTGTTGTTCATCTTTTGTTTTATTCTATCTAGATTGCTTTAGTCAGTCAGTATATGAAAAATTCTACATATTTATATTATCGTAATATATTCTGTTTCTGAGAACTTCTTTTGCTTTTACTTATTTAAAACTTATGTTTGTGAAACACTTAATATAGGTGCTTAAGCGATGTGCCTGCAGCTGTTGGGGCGAATCCTGCTCATTTTGATCTCTCTCTGGCTAGGAAGGCTTCTTCAGGTGGACAAGCTCATGGTGATTGGCTTGTACTGCACATACAAGAGCTAATTGCACTTGCTTATCAGGTCAATAGAATTACCATGCTTATCTTCGATTTACTCTTATAGGACAAACTTACCGCCCCTTGGTGTTTCCTGATGCTAGAATTATTGCATGTGATAGATCAGCACAATGCAATTTGAGAGCATGCAGCCGATAGGTGTGGGACTCCTAAGTACCATAGTTGAAAAGGTACGGCTATGCATTATTTGTTTAGCTTCATTTTTAAGTTGATGGCTTTGAACATTGTAGCTGTTTTCATGTTGACTTTGATTATTGAGAATATTACTCCTATCGTATGCTGATTTGTATTTTCTTTGATCTAGTGCTTATTAACGTCCTTTTCGTCTTTCAGTTTGAAAAGATACCAGACCCTGATCTCCCAGGACATTTTCTCATGGAACAGTATCAGGTTAGTGTCACGTCTGTAATTCAGTATGTTTGCATGAATTTAGAGCGATATAGTTTGGTCTAAGGTTGAGAATAGATAACATGTATTGCAATTGTATGCCATTCATAATAGCAGCTTGTAAGAATGTATATTAGTTTTTGGAAAGGCCATGATTTTCATTGGTTATAATTTCGTGGAATGAATTCAGGCGCAACTTATTTCTGCAATTCGAACTGGTCTGGACACATCCTCAGGTCCTCTACTACTAGAAGCTGGCTTGCACCTTGCGACCAAGGTAAGGAATACCGAAGTTTCTTCAGTTGGCGAGTTGGATATTTAGTATATTTGACTCCCGATTGTTTGTTTTCTTTTAGATTCTGACAAGCAGCATTACAAGCGGGGATCAAGTTGCAGTGAAGCGCATATTTTCATTAATTTTACGCCCACTGAATGATTTCAAGGACCTATACTATCCATCCTTTGCTGAATGGGTAGCATGCAAGGTATGCCTTCCACTGTTGTGTGAGGAAGTGATATACATCATGGAATCTCCAGTCACCAGATTAAGGCATCTATTTGATCAGCTATGTTAAGTTGTCTAAGTGCATGAAGGTTTGCTTACTTGAGCTGTTGAAATTTACTCAGATCGAAGTTAGACTCTTAGCTGCCCATGCCACCGTCAAATGTTACACATATGCACTGTTGAGAAGACAACACAGCAAAGTTCGTGATGAATATCTTGCATTGATGCCACAGTTTTCAAAAGCCTCGGGCCTTTTAGGGAAGCACTGGATGTCAATTCTGAAGGACTACAGTTACATTTGCTTCCGCTTGCAGTCTAACAGCAACGTGAGTTTGATATTCTAAATAATTTCAGTGTTCTACTGCTTACAGATCACACAGAGATTTATGTGTTTATTTGCCATAATTTTATGATAATTGTGATCCATATACAGTATATACCATTCCTGGATGGCATCCAATCACCACTGGTTTCTTCAAAGTTACAGTCATGTCTAGAAGAAGCTTGGCCTGTGATTCTGCAAGCAATCACACTTGATGCAGTCCCTGTTAAGCTTAAGATCGGTGAATCCTCTGAAGAAACTGATGAAAATTCTGTTAGAGATGATCTCATATCTGGGTATAGAATGGTCGAACTCGAGTCAAAAGAATTTTGTTTTCTTTGGGGATTTGCATTGCTTGTTCTATTCCATGGACAGCATCCAGTCAAGCGCATGCAACTTCTTCGTGAAAATGCAAAATCTAGTGAAGATTCAATGCTTGAAGAATCAAACTATCAGGGTTCAAAGTTTTACGACATTGCTCTTCTGGTCTTTCATTCTCTTACAACTAAAAGGTTTTTTAGTGCTGGATTTCTTACTGTGAACGTTTGCAGAGAACTATTGCAGGTATTGTTGTGCCTCCTTACTTTTAATCTCTTTGTTTTTGTCTGCCTCCATTCTTAAGGAATTTTATAGTGAAGATACTTTATCGTGTATGCTCATCTTTTTTATCTTTTCTGTATTGCTCGTGCTTAATCTCCCGAAGAGCTGTCAGCCGATAGTTTTTCGAAGTTGTAATATTACCACTTTAACGCTTCGGCGTGGCAACGCTTCTGACAACACAGTTGACAGTCTTAAAATTCGTGACGTGTTCATCATTTTTTTTTTTTTTTTTGTGATTTAATAGTTCTGGCTAATGCTTGCTCTCAAGTTAGTTTTGTGCATCGGCTACACTATTACAATTTGCAAAATCAGTCTGGCGAGCCTGAACTTGTCACATCATTTGTATCCTATCTAATACTGCTGGTTGGTGACTGCATCCATTACGTATGACTGGCTAATTTAATTATCATAGTAGTATGGATGTAATAAAAGTTCATTAGTGTTCATTAGTGTGTACAACCACAAATGTGTATGTATAAGTTCATTTGGTAATAGGATACATGAGTTTAGTTGTCTACAGTCACCGCACAAGGTAGGTTCCTAATTAGTCAATACCAAATGTGTTACTAAAACTGCTATGACCACTAGAATGATGATTTTTTTATTATATATATATATATATTTTTTTGGATTGGTAAAGAATTTGGTGCTGACGAGTTTCGAACTCAGGTCACTGATATCATCACCCAGTGACTTTACCACTTTACTACAGTCACATCAGCAGATATCTTTTGTGACTGGTTCTTTATGAAAACTCTTGTGACGGTTACTTTCCCAGGAAAGCACTCATGTTTCTGATTGAATTTGTTGGACGCAGATATTCACTTATTCCTTGCAGACAGACAATTCACAGATGAGTCTCGTGGTTCCTGTGCTGTTACAGGTATGGTGCATTTTATTATTCATGAGCAAACATTTTCCCTTTGGGTTTATGGATTTGGCTTGCTGCAACTCTCATATTCTTAACACTGCCATCTAAAACTTCATTTTGGTGGTTAACAGATTGTGAAAGTCAGCACAGATGAATTCTTTGAAGCTGAAGACTTCGCATCCACAGCAATGGAACTTTGTGTGGTGCATATCTATAAAGTATTTCATAGGTACTTAGGCTATCAATGAGATACTATTTTTTTTGGGTTCTGATCGTAAACCATGTTCCATAATTTTCATGATCTGTTCTGGCTATTAAACCTTCTAACACGGTTTTAATGATATATCAGTTTTAATACAAACTCACAAGATTATCTGAGTTGCGAAGATTTGGTTTCTGCATCAGTTGAGACTGCTGAGATACTAATTCATCGATTCAAGCCACAGGTGAGTTTATTCGTCGCTATTTTATATGCATCTGATGATTAATTTACCTCGTGGTTGTTTGAAATCATAAAATCTAGGAGGATATGTTTATAAAGCATGCACCTAACTAAGAGATTATTCATTTCGCCATCTTCGCTTTTGTTTTACTATTTTGTACTTGGAATCCAGATGAAGTTGAACACAGTGATCGCCTATTTGATGACAAGCTACAATTGTCTTAGAGGTGCTTCAACTGAGTCAGGCTTACTGAAGGTTGTTTCTTTGGTTCAGAGTATGGGAAGTTTTTTGAAGAAACATATTGAGGGTAAGCATTCAGACAGGGTTAAATCCACTTACTTTATGATTCATTGCCTGAAGAGATGATATATTCAGTGCAGATTCTGTTGATGTTTCAGAAGCACACGGACTAGTTTATATGTGCCTCATGTATCTGTTACTTTAATGGTTTCTTGTATATTTTGGGAGCTATCTTTAATATATTTTAATGAAGATTAGACTGATGATTTTCAAGTTTTCAACTCGTTTCAAACGATGGTCACTCACACGTATGATACAATTTGATCCACAGATGCTAAACTGGATACTGATGGTTTTGCACAATTGAAGACGGTCATGGAAGCTTGGCTTTTTGTGATTACTAACTTGAGCCAGGACTGCACTAAGGGCATACATTTGCAGGAGAATAAGAAAACAAACCTGTGCAGATTACTGCAAATGAAACTTGCCTTTTGCCTTGAGCAAGCATTTTCAATTGCTAAATTGGCTCATGAAACTCGACTTCTTGTAGAGAATGAGGATGGAAACAAGCTCTTGTTCTCCGTGTACAAGTGTTGCTGCAAATGCCTCCAAGAAACTCTTACAGACTCCAATCTACAGGTAAATTTCAATCTTTGGAGCTAGTAAGCTCAAAGTTGTCTGAGTTAGCTAATAAATCTTTGCGCTGATGTTTTGACCCTTGATTCACATAGAAGTTTGTTGCAAATTTGTGTACAGGTTCAAATAAGTGCATTACAAGTGCTGAAAAGCATGGCACAGAAAGATCTAGGTGAAGGCTCTAATGTGGATAATAGCTCTTTCTTTATGTTCTTTGTCGGGGAAATCTTCGAAGATGTTTTCAATGTTGTAGAAAATACGTTGAAGGTAAGTGATCTTTAAAGCGTCATCAAGGTTAAAATATTTTAAAATGGGTTTCTAAAGAAGCTATTTTATGATGTTGTATGACAGAAACCAATGATGCGGGAATCAGCGATTATCATTGGTGAATGCTTGAGACTGTTGGTCCTCCTACATGCATTGTCTAAAGAAAGGAAATGTCAGAAAGGCCTTTTAAATCTATTTCTGGAGGCTGTGATCATGGTTGTCTCTGCATCATCTGACGATAGTTCACAGGTACTACCAATATGAGTGTTAGAATCAGACTAGACACCTATGCCTCAATAGTATTAAGTTAATAGATATGAGCCTTAAATTTAGCTTGTCTCTTTCTCCCTTCCTATGTTTGTTTTGTTTTTCTTTGATTAATAATTTTTTCTCCCTTGTGGAGCTTGCTTAAAATACTTTTTTCTCCCTTGTGGAGCTTGCTTAAAATACTTTTTTCTCCCTTGTGGAGCATTGCTTGAAACTAAATAACTTAAACGAGCCCATAATTGAGATATTAGCTTCTTTAGGAGTCCAACAAAACATTGCCAATAGTCAATATAAGTATTAGTTCTAATAGAGATTAATTTGCCTTTTTGCTTATCATTTCGGGATTCATCTTGTTCTCTCCTATAATTCAGGAAGTTCTTGAGATTAGGAGGACAGCGGTGAGGCTTGTTTCTCATATTGCGCAAATGCCTTCCTCTTCCACTGACTTCAAGGATGTTTTGCTAGCTATGCCAGTCACTCAGAGGCAGCAACTTCAGGTGACAAGCATAATTCATTAATTTTGATTTTTGACTATTGCCTTCACTAACTACTCCACAAATCCTCTGCGCCAATGCTATAACCATGTCATCCCAATTAATTCCTTATTCTTTCTGTTATCGCAGTTCTATTTTGATTTTCTCTCTCATTGAATAAACATTAGCATCTTCAATTATTTTCAAGAGGGCAGACAGTGTTACACACCAACCCGCTGCAGAATAGTTCTACTAGGTCATGATTGGAAACAGTTTATTGTGTTACTGAGTAACTTTCCCTTGCTTGACGTTTACAGGAAATTATCCGTGCTTCTGTTGCTGTGGATCAGAAGCCAATGCAAACAAAGGCAGTTGCCTCGCCTCTCATAATCAAGTTACCAGTGCAAACAGAACACGCTAAAAGAGATGATCCCCAAGTCTCTGAATTCACTTCTTCGTCTAAGCAATCTGAGAAAGATCAAATGGAGGAAGAGGATGATTGGGATTCTTTCCAGTCTTTTTCTGCTGCTACTGATACGGCAGCCAAAGCTGATGCAAATTCTCAAGGGAAAATCGAGTCGGTTAACCATCCTTCTGCTGCAGATCTCAATGATTTTGACGATGATGATGATTTTCAAGAGTTCTCTTGTTCATTACCTCCTGAGAATGTCAAAGAAATTCATGAGTCTAAGTTTCTGGAGGGTGGTAAAGAAAATATAGAAGAAGAGCATGATTTCTCTGCTGTACAAGATTCAGAAAGTATCTCTAAGTTCTCTGATGAATCTGATGGTTCTGATCATAAAGCTTTTGAAGCCAACACAACAAGGTCGAGACTTGACAATCTCTCAAAAGACGATGAAAAGGAAACCAAAGAAACTCAAAAATCTGATGATCATCTGGAAGGATCAGATATTTCCGATGATACAGCTTTGGAAGCTAACGCAAGGTGTTCCACAGATGACAATTCTTCGGAAAAAAATGAAAAAGACCCTAACGAAGCCCTTAAATCAGATGACCATCTTGATGGAGCCAATGATTCATTTCATAGGGATTCAGAAGCCAAAACAAGAACATCAACCAAGTCCAACGACAGTTCTTCAGAAGACAGTGAAAAGAAATCTGACGCCACTCAAAATTCATGCTGTGTTCTACATCCCGATGAAGTCGGTGCTGATGAGATGGAGCTCTCGAGTAGACAGGAAGACGTGGTTGTAGATGATCTTCAAGAGTTTTCTGAAGCTCAAACACTGGATGCTGAATCAGACAAGGGAACAGTTAAACAAGATTTAATAGAAAGTAGTAGTAGTTGTAGTGAAGAAAACACATGAGAGTTAACACAACTGGTTGCCAAAGGCCATGCTTAGTTTTGAATTTGCCATTATTTGCGGTGCCAGTGGTGGTATTACATCTTATGTGATGAACCAATGGATTGCATCAGAACTCCTGTTGTTTTCCGCCTGCTCTTTTTTTTTGAAAAGTGATTCAGGGCCTTCAGTTTTTTGAACTTTTTTGAAGCCCTGCACTATTTACTTCAAATGTCCAGCCGAATTATAAGGGGGTGTAAAAAAATCGTGAAATGACTAAGTTAACCTTATACTAATTTATACTAATTCTTACCCAAATTTACCCCACCCTAATTACAAACATAAATACTTATATCCCACACAAAAAAAATCAAAACCTAACAATCAAAACATCAAAATTTCTCTCCTCTCTTACCTCTCTTTTCTTCCCCATTTCCTCTTCACATTTCTCATTTTCGAGTTTTTGATCATGGATGGAACCAAAACTGATGCAACAATGGAGCAGCAAAGGTAAGCATCCAAACCCACTCTCTTGTTATTGATTTTGGTGCTAAAACTAGGTAAGATTCACTCCATGAAAATCAAAAAACGAGTTCCAGAACTACTTACGGCTGGCTATTAGAGCCGTAAGTCCCTCTTACGTCTCGCATCTGAAGAACAGCTAGCCGTAAGTAGTTTGTTAGGTAAGCCATTAAAGCTCCAGATCCAAGCCGTAAGTTCAGTTTAGTAGCCGTAAGTTAGTTACGTCTCATTTCGATATTTTAGTTACTAGCCGTAAGTTTCTGTAAATCAAAATTTTTTTGTCGCAAGATTACAGGCCGTAAGTACAAACTTAGCAGCCGTAAGTTTAGTTACGGCTGCATATCTATTTGGATTAGTAGCCGTAGGTTGAGTTACGGCTGCATTTCTATTTGGATTAGTAGCCGTAAGTTACACTGACAACCAATTTTCTCACATTTCTCTGCCATATTTTGCGCTTCAGAGAACCAGACTCAGTACAGATTCCTGAATCCAGTGTTGTGATTGAACCAAATGAAACTAGCCAAGTTATTGAGGAACTTCCACAAGAAGGTGCAGAAAGGGAGTATCTTCCTGCCATAAGATCACCAATTCGTAATATTCTACCACTATTGGGTGATGGCCCTGATCCTGGCCCCAGCTATATCCCTTGCACTTGTGACCTTAATGAGCGACCAATCCGTAATCTTCGACGCAAGAGAGTTGGTGAGGTGGACAACGTTCCTTGTCGCAATAGAATTTGTGTTGCTGTAGAACGTCTTCGTCCACTTGTCGAGGCGAATGGCGGACCGAGCTTTGAACTAATCCGCAGCCGAACATGGTTTGGAACTGGAAATGTTAGTTGATTTTGATTATGTGTTGAGTACGGTTCTTCTTTTATGTTATGTGTAAACCTAAACATCTATGGGTGAACCAATTATGTGTTTTAATGGTTGAATATTAGTAGTTGTATCATCTATATTTGAAATTAGTAGTTATGTTGTATTTACTATTTACACCCGCAGGAACAACCCATGTTCTCTTTTTGCACCCCAATTGGCCACATGTGCGGAACACACGCGTGTGCAATAAAACCTTTAATAAAAAGCCAAAGGGGCTTCTTCTTTTTTCTTTTTCTTTCTTCTTCTTCTTCTTCTTCTTCTACGCCTCCTTTCTCTCTTTCTCTTCTTCTCTTCTATTTCCTCGTCTCGCTTAATTGGCGATTACGAATACTTTCATCGGCGATTAAATTCTATAAAAGCATGACGAAGAAATCAAAACCAAAGGAGGGGGAAGAACCCACTCGACCAAGAGCGGTTTTCTCCGAAAACCCACCGCCACTATTAACCCCTCCACTACAACCGCCTCCACAATTTCAATCCAACCCCGAAATGGTCTCCCAAAGGTAAGAATTGAATACCCATCTCTCCAATTTCAGTTTTTATTTCTTAGATTTATTTTTCGAAATGTAACTAGGGCAACATTGCGGTTACAGTGTTAGTTACGGCTACTTAGGTTTTCACGTTTGTAGCCGTAAGTTTCTTTAGTGAAACCAAAGTTGTATCACAGAGTTAGTAGCCGTAAGTGGTAATTATCAGCCGTAAGTATAGTTACGTCTCCAAAATTTTTTGCCTTACCAGCCGTAAGTACTCCTGTAACTTTTGGATACCAAATGTCAACTAGTTACGGCTACTAATTGCTTATAACTTTCAGCCGTAAGTTACTTACGTCGACTTTCGATAGGGGCATTTGTAGCCGTAGGTTAGTTACGTTTTGCTTCTTCAACCCTTATGTAGCCGTAAGTAGTAATTTATTTCCTTGGTTATGTTGTTTCAAACAGTCGTTGTTCACCAAATGTTTACCACAGGCGGAAAAAAAAGGGAGCTAATGACCTGACCCCTGTTGCTTCCCCCCCAGCTCGTGGGGGTGTTAATTTGCACGCCGGCAACAGAGGTGCAAGGGTAGGGGTAGGTGAGGGAGGAAGTGGGAGCGGTGAACATATTTTGGAGGATGTTGCTCCAATTGATGATGCTGTAGTTTCTGAGGAACCACCACCAAATTTGTTATTGACACAAGCAAGCTCGCCTGAACATCCAGCACAAGCAAGCTCGTCTCAACATCAAGAACAGGCAAGCTCGTCTCAACATGTAGCACAAGCTAGCTCGTCTCAACAGCCACCAAACGAAAGGAAGGAGAGAAAGAAAGCTGGACCTAGACACCAAAAAATTCCAAAGGACGGGTTTTTACCACCAAAGGAAGACGGCAGACTTTGGGGTGAGGCGGAGGATCCAAGTGTGTTAATTGGTTACGAGCATTCGTGGGCCGCACAAGTTTGTAAGCAAGCGGTACGAATCAATACTTTTCCCACTTTACTATAATCTTACTTTCAAAATCTAAAATTTAAACGTTTTGTATTTTAGGATCATAAAGATGCAGTTGTGCTTTTGAAGCACCAAAAGGCCGGGGTTTGGTCCATTGATGAAGAATCACCAAAGGTTAAGGCTCTGGTTAAGGCTTCAGCATTGTGGCCTGGAATTGAGAATTCTCAAGTTGTCCATGACAGTATTGTGACTGCCGCTTTGAGAGAGAGATACTGTCCTGAAACCGACACCTTTCATTTTGGATTCGGCGAGATGACTCTCCTCTTGGACGATATGTGGTCCATTGCCCGCCTCCAAAACAAAGGCAAAGCGGTTCACGAAGGGTACAGTGAAAGGATGGCTTGGCCAAAACTGTATGAACTATGTTTCGACACTCTTGGGTGGAGCCAATCCAAATGTGAGGAGGAATTCTGGATTGCTTCATCCCAGAGTGAGGAAGACCTAAGAAGAACCGCATCCAAACAGTTGGTTCGAAAGGTAAAGCTTGATAGGTTGAGGCCTGAGTTTGGGGGTACACTCAAGATGGACCTTTCTGATGATAGGGCTAAGCAGGTGGCCATAGCTTTCTTGTTGCACCAACTTGGTACCATTTTCTTCCCCGACCAGAGTGGAAACCGGGTGAATATTGGCTACCTTCAGTTGTTGAGGACCATTGAGGGCACCCACGACTATTCGTGGGGTTCAGAAACCCTTGCCTTCCTTTTAGACGGTCTTAGAAAGGCCTCGAGGGCGGGTGCTAGCAACATTGCTGGAAATGTTGGTGTTTTACAGGTAATTTTTGATTTTCCATCTTCATTTTATCGTAATATGTTATGTTCATCTTCATTTGATTTGTAACCCAACGTTATGTTTTCAATTTCAGTCATGGTTTTATGACCATTTTCCAACACTTGAGATACGCCCAAGATTGAACCGACACTGGAAGCAGGACAAGGTTCCTGAGGTTGATGGGGATGATGAGGATGATGAGGATGATGATCCTAATGACGATCGCCCAACAGGTATGAAGTATCCTTTCGAACAAAACCAACTAAGAAAGAAGCATCAGAAGATAGAGTGGTTGAGGGAGCAATTATACGACTTAGATGCATCCCAAGTGGTGTTTGATCCATACGTATAGACCCGGAAACGGGGGATGACAAGCGTGAGCTTTCACCACTTGCTGGCTATAATGGGCCTATCTATCATCCTCATGGGTTTGTCATGACTAATCCTAGGCGATGTCTCCGTCAAATTGGTTTTGTTCAGACTGTTGTTCGTCATGAGAACTTCAAATTGCAACCAATAGAGGATGGTACTAAAATTGAAAACAGCCACATCAAGATGGTCTATTCTCCAACTCCATCAACGGACGTATGGAACAATCGTCACCAACCACAATACAACATCCAAATGGGCGAGCTGATTCCTGAATTGGGCACAAAAGAGGCCACCCCAGATTATTTGCCATGGTTCCACAAGTGGGGTCATCCTTATGTGATCAACCACGATCCGGAAGCAATCCGCATCATCGAACAAGAGAAAGCCAAACTCAAGAAGGCCGTTGAAGGGAAGGGGAAGAAATCGTTGGAGTTGTTGGGTAAAATGGCCAAAATTGGGGTAAGCACACTATAAATTCATCATAGTTATGATTCATTGGTCTTAAACTAATCCTACTTATGTTATTTGCAGCAAAAACGAGTGCAAATGTTGGTAAAGAGCATGTGCGCCCACATCTCCAGTGGCAAATCTTTGAGTGTAAGTAAACAGGAAGTTCTCAAGAACCAAATCCAAGGAATTCATGACCTTGGACCCCAAGGAGATGCGCTTTTTGAATGCTTCGAGAGAGGTACCAAGAGGCCGCGTGAATCCTCATCTTCTCGCCAGCCTCCTCAAGTATCGGATGAAGAAGAATATATTGATGAAGAGGAGGTTATTGAACAACGTCGAACTCGAGGTGGTGGTCCTTACATTGGTGAACCAAGAGGTAGTCGTGCTCAAAATGATGGTCCTCGCACTCGTGGGGGTAGAGCTGGACCAAAAGGCGGTGCTGGAAAAGGCAAAAAACATGCTCATAAGTGAAAAACTTATGCCCATTATGAGTGAAAAACTTATGTTATGAATCTGGAATTTATTTTAGCTTGTTTTGGATATTAGGTATGCTTTTGTTTATGGATGAATGTGTGGTTTTGTTATATTGGGAAACTTGGGTGTTTACTTATGTTATGACTTGGGTTTGATAGGTGTAAGGCATCTATGTATGTTAAAAATTAGCATTGTTTTATAGTTACAGGAGTAGTTACGGCTACTGAAAATACCCTGGTACCAGCCGTAAGTCAAGTTACGGCTACACTTTCCCAGACGTAAGTCAAGTTACGGCTACTAAGCCAAATACAAATTCAGCCGTAACTAAACTTACGGCTGCTAAGTTGTACTTACGGCTGCTAACCTTGCGACACAAATTTTTGATTTACATTGAACTTACGGCTACCAAGTATAGTATCGGTATTAGCCGTAAGTAAGTTACGGCCACTAAGATGGACTTACGTCTTGCATCTGAAGCTTTAATGGCAGCCTAACTTACGGCTAGCTGTTCTTCAGATTGCAGCCGTAAGTACTTCTGGTTCACGAATTTTGATTTTCATGGAGTGAATGTGACCTAGTTTTTCAATGAAGTTAGCCTCAATGGAAGGAGATACATCTACCTCCATTTGGGTGCTTGATTTACTCATTTTGGTTGAGTGAATCAAGTTTGGGTTTTTTAGAAAAAAAGTTAGGTTTTTTTTTTCTCTTCTTCTTCTTCAGTTTTTCACTGATTTTCAGTTTTTGATTAAGTTTTTTTTAAGTTTGTTAATTATACTTTTGGTTAATCACTGATTATCAATTTGGTTAATCATCGATTATCAAAACATAAAAGGGTAGTTTTGGTATTAAAAAAAAATACATAGGGGGAGAGCACAATTACTTCGGGGAAACTGTGATCCGAGGGCTTCAGTTTTTTTCGAAGCCCCTGAATCACTTTTCTTTTTTTTTTGGAAAGGTAAAAGTTACATTAAAAGGAAAATATGTGCAAACCTAGGAACAAAACATCACATTAGCAAAATGTGAAGAATACCCCACTTAATGATGATTTACACCATAAAAGAACAACAATATAATTTTCTGGACGACTCACGACCAGAATGGGTATCAACTGACTCATCAGATCTCAGTGAAAGTGCAAGCTCTGGTCAACTCACTCGGAAATCTCCAACAGGAAGGTTTGGTCTCTCCTACCCTTCACCATCTTATGGGCATTGTGGTCTGAGAGGAACAAGAGAGTAATGGCCAAGAAGAGAGGTAGGGACACCGATCAATGAAGTTAAGAGATTCATATACCATTGGGGGAACAGTGCATAATTGGTTTAGGTTTATCGGATTAGGGGTTTGATTAGGAATTGGGAAACAGTTTTCGAAAATACTAACTTACTTGGATTGGGCCTATGGTCCGGGTGTATAATGTTTTTTTTTTTTTTTTTTTTTTCAATAAAATCGACATTTTTAATCTCTGGGGTGAGCATGGACCAGATTGGGTCGGTTTTAGCCTCATCTGCACCGCATCCAATATATGGTGAATTTGAATTTCACATCTACATCCGATCCATCATCCAGTAGATTTGCATCCAATGAATGCGTGGATGCACAGATTGGATGTGGATGACCCAATGAATTCTTTTATCAATTAATAGGGAAAAAAAAAACAAAAATGGCTTGGATTTCCATAAACCTACACAATATATGCATATAACTTGTAATGGTTTTAAGAATGTTCTTCCACATACCTCTCCCTTGTGCCTTAGAGTCATCAATGGTATCAAATTCTGACTATTATTCTGAAACTGCTTTTTGCACCATCTTTCTCCATAATGCATTCCTCTCCTTAGTGTATCTCCTTACCCACTTAGTCCCAGAGATTTACTTGTACATCTCCGGTTCTTCAAAACTGCAGTTACTAGAAATATTAAACAACACACCCAAGTAATTAACACAAGTAAGGAAGACAAGATAAAAGTGAAACTCTCATTGTATTGATATGTACAACTTGGGATCCCTCTCTAAAGGTCGAGAGTCTCTATTTATAGGGATCACTGGAGACCAGATTGGGTCGGTTTTAGCCTCATCCGCGCCGCATCCAATACATGGTGGATTTTGAATTTCTCATCCGCATCCGATCTATCATCCAACGGATTTGCTTCCAATGGATGCACGGATGCACGGATTGGAAGTGGATGAAAATGAATTCTTTTATCAATTAATGGGGAAAAAGAAAATGAAAATGGCTTGGATTTTCATAAACCTACACAATATATGTATATAACTTGTAATGGTTTTAAGAATGTTCTTCCACATACCTCTCCCTTGTGCCTTAGAGTCATCAATGGTATCTAATTCTGACTATTATTTCGAAACTTTTTTTTGCTTCTCCCTAATGCATTCCTCTCCTTAGTGTATCCCCTTATCCACTTAGTTTCAGAGCTTTACTTGTACATCTCCGGTTCTTCAAAACTGTAGTTACTAGAAATATTAAACAACACACCCAAGTAATTAACACAAGTATACGGAAGACAAGATAAAAGTGAAACTACTGATATGTACAACTTGGGGTCCCTCTCAAAGGGTCAAGGGTCTCTATTTATAAGGATCACTGGGGACAAAACCCCTCACTCTAGTATTCTAGTACTACTGAGCTATACCGTTAAGTCGGTTTACATGTGATACCTCCGGATGCAGAGGATGGACATGTCCCACTATGTCGGTTATATTTGTGAGGGAACAGAGGGTACCTCCTCCGCTCGTCCGACTATGTCGGTTTCCAAATACTAAGGAGGAGGACAATCCCTGATCTTATATTTTCCTTAGGCCTTATAGTAATGTCCGGGTCTTGGCTCCTAAGGATACATATGGCATATGGTATCCACAAAAACCAAACTCCCAACTTCTTAGGTTTACACATCTTACTCCAAGCAACCCAACACATTTTCTTTTTATTTTCATTAGAATCCAAAAGAAAATTTCTCATAATCCTAATTAGTTTCAACTCCACAGTAGCAGGAATATGAATAAAACAAAGAAAATAGATAAGTAGGGAAATGTAATTTCTAATAAGTACTAACCTTCCAGCCTTATAAGAATCACTTTTTACATGTAGCCAAATTCACCTCCATCCTCTGAATAATATCATCCCACACAGAAAGACATGGAAAAGTAGCACCAAGTGGTATACCGAGATACTTGATACACAAAAGTTCAATTTTACACACCAACTCCAAACACAATAACTTAATTACCTCGTCTGCATCAACATTAATCACTTAACCTTTTCCCCAAGTTCAACTTCACACAGGTAAGCAATTCAAAAGAAGTACAAATAATCATCAATCTTCAAATTTCTAACAAAAAGCAAAGTATCATCTGCAAATTGCAGATGTGAAATGATAATCCCACTCTCTGCCACCTGAAAACCTAGTAACTGACCTTTAGAAACATCATCAGTCACCAACTTGGACAACACCTCCACCACTAATAAGAACAAAAATTGGAGAGATAAGGAATCCCCTTCTCTTAATCCTTTGGTAGGTTTGAATTTTGAAGTTTTATGTAGAACTATACCAATCACCAACATTGAAATATGAGCTGAAAATATACATTATCTGATACATGATACCTACTTCCTTCCAAAACCATGTTTTTCCAGAATGCAGTAATAATTTCCATCTGATGTTATCAAATGCTTTCTTCATATCAATCTTACACAATACTAGTGGAATATTAACTTTTAATCTGTTATTTATACATTCACTTGCTATCAGCACTCTATCTAAAACTTGTTTGTCTTTAACAAAAACTCATTAGTAATCAGAGACCAATTTAGGCATAACTGAAAAAGCAGGGTATCGAAATACTACCAACTTTTCGTTTGGGCTCGTGAGTCTTATGGTAAGATATGAACGATCTCAAAAATCAGTATCCAAATCTGACCGGAGTAGGATCACAAGTGATCGGTCCAACTCAAGACAAGTCTTGGTAAATCTCCTGGATGGATTATGGACCAACTCGACGGTTATTAATAACGTACTTCTTGTGTTTGCTTTAATTATATAATCAGAGAATATAATGCGGAAAGTAAAGCACACAAGACACCAGAGATTTTATTAACGAGGAAACTACGACCTGTAGAAAAACCTCGGGACCTCGTCCAGATTGAACACCACACAATACTAACTGTCTACAAACACTAGCTTACAATAAGACTTCCGTCTGGGATGTAGCAGAGACGAACTCCAGCCCTCCAAGCGAATTGGCCATTGTCGCACTCCTTACGTATGTAGATCCCCCACATATTGTCACACACTTGATTCCCCTAGCTGACGTCCTTTAAAGGCTAGGAGTTGCTTTAACCGTTGTTAAAGGCTTACGTCAACAATACCGGCTTTGCAACCTTAAATATTGACTGTATGTTTCGAACTGTCCTCTTCAGTTTAACATACACAAAGTGACTTCCTTTGGATTGCTCCAGGTCATACAAAAATCTACTTACAAGCGGGGGCTGACAAGTAAACCGATCGAGTAAACTATGCCCAACTTGTCTCTACCTCAGTTATAAAAAGAATCACTTAAGAAACTTATGCAACTGGAGATAACTAGGTCTTACAACACCAGGTGCAGACGTGCATTACTTCCTTCAACCTTTTATGTAACGTATCAGTTCTTGAATGACCTTATTTCAAAAGAGAAGGACCGTAGAATAGACAAGAACGTGATCAGGTTACCAAGGTTACATATTAATGATCTGATAAAAACCACATAGGTACGTTATAGCCTACCTGTGCTTCCCAACTCTCAAGAGAAGTCTTTGTAGTCATTAGGTAAATCCCACAGAGGAACTTCTACCTAATAGATGATGACTATACCACAACAAGCTTACACCGAAGTGCAAAGAATTTACGATCAATTCCACTGAGAAACTTCACGTATGCTTGATGCTTGTGGTTTTCGTTCTTTGACCCTCTATTTAGAGCTCACTCAATAAGATAGGTTGCTTAGGAATAAAACAACTAGTTTCTTAACCTACAAGTTAGCAAGTGCCCGTGTAAACGAACCGTTGCTTGGCTTGCACACAAAGAAACCCTAGATATATCAATTGAAAATCTTTTATCATTTATCTGCCAAGTGTTT
This sequence comes from Papaver nudicaule, assembly GCA_023529015.1. Taxonomy (NCBI): domain Eukaryota; kingdom Viridiplantae; phylum Streptophyta; class Magnoliopsida; order Ranunculales; family Papaveraceae; genus Papaver; species Papaver nudicaule. The sequence goes on from JAJJMA010140651.1 coordinate 35,552, forward strand.
TGTTTGCTCAAAAACACTTCAAGATAGATATTCAACAAACTAGAGATAATCTTTATCTTATTGACTCATTGAAACCATAGAAGATATTCTGATAAGCACAAGTCCAACTAAGAGATAAAGATTCAGATGTTTAACCCGCGTGGAACTTCAGAAGAATATTCACTTGGACGGTTCGTGAACCGTCCGACTGGATTCAGGACAAATTCATCGAATATGTGATTCACGTGCATGTATGTATACAGATTGACATTTTGGGACTCAGAAGAAATTTTCGGAGCCACTGTTCACGAACCGGTTCGTGAACCACCGTCGCCCAGATTAGGGTTTAACTGAATCCGCTGGAAGTTCTGGGTTGGGCAAGTACTTAGACGTGTTATTATGCCCTCAACTATAATCCACTGGAGTCTGCTCTACAGTACTCCTTTTAGATTTATTTGTTTCCTACATGTGATTTGTAAGCAAACCATTGCACTAGAAATGGTATCGAATCTATCTCAAACCATTGTCGACTACCAGTTTGCGAACTGGAAAATCAGGTTCGCCAACTTCACACAAACTTTGATTTGCAAGCAAACCATCAACGTGCTAAGTTTATATAACCTTACTCACCCTAACATCGAAGTACACTTAAATGACACTTGTGTACTCAGAATCAAGATGAACGCTTCAAAAATCTAATCTTGCAAATATGATCCTTCTTACAATGATATTTACTAAAGTCTTCGGCTATGCTTCGAAACGATAGATAAGTAGAAAAAAAAGTCCAACTCCTATTAACCTTTGAAGATGATATCTACGAGTGATCTTCAGTCTTCTGTCTTCAAGGGTAATATACTCAACTACCTAGTATGATTTCTGAAACAGACCTTAATAGACTAAATCAACAATTCCGTTTTGGTATTTAAAAACTTGACATTTGACTTGACATACCAACGCGAGTGGGTTCAGTCGAGCATCGCTCTAACAACATGTTATCATCATGTTATCATCATGTTAGACAACGTTGAAAGACACAGATCAAACCATATTACATATGGCCACACCGCTTTGTCCAGGGTTCCATCACGAGGTGGATGTATGTTGGCGATATTAGTTTAGATCCTTGGGGGCGGTCTATCTAACTTGGTATGATTCCAAGTGTGGCTCATTGGTTCAATCGGGGTTTCTGATGTCTGATGTGGGCAATGGCTTGCGT
>JAJJMA010140654.1:0-21527 GCA_023529015.1 Papaver nudicaule
AAAACCTGCCAGGAACCAAGAAAAATGAAAACTTGCATCAGTAATCAAATAAAAGGACAACAGATTGGAAAAAAGAGGAAATGAAAAGAACCTAACAGTATGCATCAATTTCCAAAGAAAAATTCACCAAGACAAGATGAATATAAACCCGGAAAACCGCAAAAACATCCGAAGAATCAATATTTTGCCTCTGGTCACCATGATTTTGGAGTTAAAACTAAATCCGCTGGACAAATAAAAGAAACAAATCCTAAACAACCCGATCTCAACAAGCATACAACTGTAAAAATCCATACAAAACAACACCTAATCTGAAAGGAAGAATCTGCACAACAAAACAATACAAGTAAATCATACACATATAAAAAAAAATCCATAAAAGTAAATCTATTCACTCTTAACCCTAAAATATACAAGTAAATCCTACAGTAATAAACATTAAATAATTTTTACTCTTTAACCATAAAAACAATAATACATAACCACAATCAACAACAAATTATACTACACGCAAGTACAATTAAAAAAAAAAAATCCCTCCAAAAAATAAACAAAAATATAATCAGCATCGGTAACAAACTCTATAATATGCAGTAATTATCAAGATTCAAATAAATTAAAATTATACAAATTCAAGAATTTAATCTAAGCAATTGCACAATAATAAACCCTAAAATCATTTTTTTAAAATTCCAGAAAAAATCTCACTAACCTTCGCTGAGTTTCTGCTTTTCGTTTACGAAATTTCTCCTGTAAAATTTTTCAAGTTCGATCTTACAAGGAATTTCTTTGTTCTCAAGTAAATATGAGAAAAAATAAAAACCAGAATATTGTTGTGAAGAAACAACAAAGAAAAAAACAGTGGTTTTTTCAACTTTTTAGGTCAGACAGAAAACAAGAGAGAGGAGAAAAGAGAGGGTTTTGGTGAGAAAAAGGAAATCGGGGTGGTGTGTTTTGACGTGGTTTTCAAGTCCGTTCTTTCGGTTCTTCTTGTGGGAAGTTTTTGTTGTCTCATAAAACAAACAACGAATATATACGGTGTATAGTCTCCTAAAGATAGCTTCCTAAGGTGGATTTACTAATCCTCTCCTCTCATGACTCATCACATTTTTCTTTCTATTTCTATCATGCACCTTGTGATATTTTTTTTTGGATGCCAGAAGCAATAACACTTTTGCTTCTATTCCAGAAGTCAGAAGTAAAAAAAAAAAAAAATTGTTTTGCAAAAAATTAAATTTTCATTGTGTGGACTAACTTCTAACTTTTCGATTGAATTAAATCGAAAAGTAACTCACAAGTGTGCATTCAAACACCCTTTAAGACTACAATCCCCTTTGTTTCTTACACTGGATAGGTATCGGCCTGCCCCAGAAAGAGTTCCTCATTCGGGATCTTTTCTCCGGAGATGTCTATGCAGGAGTATTCTTCTTGCCAGAGAGTAATTAGCTTGAAGAGGAGTTTGAGCCATACAGTTCTGAAAGTGTTAGAGCGCTGCTCGGTCAAACCTGCTGACGTTGGTATGTCAAATTAGTTGTCAAGTTTAGATGCCAAAGCACAATTCTTGATTTAGTCTGTTAAAGTCAAGTTTCGAATACGAGAATTAAATTAGGTAGTTCATGAATACATATTTACATCTTCATCAACAAAAGGTCAGTAGGAGTTGTGACTAATGGACTCTTCGATTCTAATTATTCTATCAATTGAAATATAGTCGATGACTTTAGTTCTGATAGCTTGTTAAGAAGGATTCCTATCTTCACGACATTCAGGTTGTGTTAGTATACTTTTTGAGTGTACTGCGGTTATAGGATCTTTATGAGAAAGATTTAATACACTTTCCATGACAATGATCTACTCGCAAATCAATGTTCGGAGAATGTTGAATCTTGGAGAATACTCGAGAAACGAGTATACAAATTAAGGTTCAAAAGAAAAGTTATGTTTGGTACGAAAATCTGTCTTGGTTTACGTGCTACAGAACAGATCCGGCTGAACTGCACTTTTTGCACTGGCAGTTCGCGAACCGTTTCGCGATCCAGGACTCGCAGGCAAACTCCCGAGGTCCAAAGTGCAATTTGGTACGTGAGCCAGCTCACGTTCCCGAACTGAAAGTGGTTCGGTGGATTCTCACATATCGCACAAATTGGTGAACTCGATCTTAATCGATAACATCTCATGTTTTTCACTTATCCCTTCTTAATAGTTCAATAAGGTATTTCAGTTAATCACTCTTGTGTTGAGATCATACCCTTGAAGTAGTCCTCTACCAAACTACTTGGCGATAAACTCTAAATAGTTTCAATGTATGATTAAACAATGATTACTTGGAGTGCAAGTCAAGTAACGGTTTCATTTACACAATACGAGCTGACTTGTAAGACAGGTAATCTTTGCTTTATTCCTAAGCAACCTAGCCTTATTGAATGTTTTAGATTAAATGACATATAGCGAAAACAACAAGCATCAAAGTCGCAAGAACTCTCTGTAGATTCTACAAAAACCCTTTACACTTCGTTTGGATAGCATTTCTCTTTGATTTTATATCCTTCAATTTATGCTAATCATCCTCTGAAAAGACGAGGGTACCAAGTACACCACCAATCTTTTATTTTAGTCCACCTATAAGTCAAACCTTGAATGGTTCCTGGAATCAAGAACTCAAGAACAAGATCTCTTTCGTAACTGATTGATTCACACAAGGGAGTCAATACAAGATTCCGAAAGGCTATGTCAACAACCAAGTACGATACTTTAATTTTAAATGACAAGTCAAATATAATGCGGAAATAAAGTAAATTACACACAAGAATTTTGTTAAGGAGAACACTACAAACTCGTAGAAAAACCCCGGGACCTAGTCCAGTTTTGAATACTCTTAAGAATTAAGCCGCCAACACACCTACTCTCAGACTTCGGACTAGCTGGTGCAGACAATATGACCCTAATACGACTATTAGTCACAAAGATTTTCCCTCAGTATTCCTACGCCTCCATCCACAACAAGGTGGTCACGCACATGTACTCCTCTAAACAAACAGACGTCATTTATTGTCTCCTAGGAGTTGCTCCACAGCCCGTCGTGAAGATTATCGCTACCCGACCTCAATCGGACGACTACAACCTTATGGACAACAACCAAATAGCGGCAGGTCAAATCGCTAGATGATATCCTTGGAAACTTACAGATATTTCACTGAAGTCATTTTACGCCAAGAGCGAGGATATTTAAGTTTACTTGGTAATGAACCCCTCGAGATATCGATCAAGGTTTCAAAACCAAAACTCCCGAAAGATCAACCTTGTCGTCCCAGTTGGAATCAAGCAATAAATGGATGCGGTTCAATATGTATGACCGTGAAGAAAAGTGTATCTACAAAACAAATCCAATAACAACGATCTTGATTCCACTCAATATCTATAGGTTAGGCACACAAACCGAAAGCGTCTTGCTGACAAATCCAGGTTAATAGATACGAGTATGTTATAATCACAACGATCTTGAGTGGCCTTATAGCAGAAGATAAGGACCATAGAATAAAGAAGGTCGCAAGGTTTTAGGTTTGATAGACGTGATAGAACAAAACAAAAGTACAATACAAAGAAGACTAGTAATCATAAACTAGTTTCCAGTAAGAGGTGCTTCTAGGCTTCTCGATCCCTAGGAGAAGACTTGCACTAATCCAGACCGAAAGCAAAAGCTTAAAGGTAACTGAAAGGAAAAGTGAATAAACACAAGCTTAGAATTCCGAAGAAGAGCTTGGTAGAGGGACAAAGTTTTTGGGAGAGAAACCACTCCTATTTATATTGACTAAGGCTTTAGCTTTGAAATGAGGCTAAGTTAATTTCGGAAATTCATTAAAGCACATTTCCACGTTTAGTTCTGAAATACCTCACATAGACTCATACCATTTAATGAGATCTATTACTTTAGCATTTTACATTAATGAAGATATATTTCAATAAATGAAAAATATATTTCAATAAATGTTTGGCCAAAAGCATTCAAAGCAAATAATACTCAAAAGGTGTATTTGGATATTTCATTAATTCGAAATATAGTGCTTACCAAATATGCTCCCTGGATAGAGCTCAATTCGAAAACGTGTTCTTAGTTTCGAAAATCTCCTTAAGTTATTATTAACTTCCAAATGTCGTCAACAGCTTTGATAATGTCAACATCACTTCCTAGGCTTTGCTGGACGGGATAGAACGATCCTAGGTGGAAGTGGGATCTGGTCCAACATGGCTCAACGTTCCGCATAAACGTATTATCATAGACGTGGACAAGCCTTGTGTGTTAAGCTTAAGTGAACACATAGGTTCAATGGACATTCCGAATCATACAAAAAGATATACCGATAAAAGTACGGTGTATGATTCTTCGAGTAATAGCAAAATGTTGAATCTCCTGAATTCTCGATTCCAATATAGATGATCACGTTAATGATATCCAAGAATTCAAATCAAAACATCAAAAGAGAAAACAATTGAATATTTGATCAAGTAGTATATCCATACGAAGATCTAATCACGTACAATATTGATCAGAAATCATGTGTCAACTAACTAGAGCGAAGAACCATATTTCTGACTATGACTCAAACCAGCTTAATTGTACATTGAAGATGAACAAGTTCAAAGTTCAAACTGAGAATATCAAACTCATTACTTCGTTGAAGCGCGAATCAAAATGAAAGAGTTTGAACTTCGAAAATACGCATTTTGAGATAACCAATGTTAGGTTTCGAAATCTACATTCTGTTTGGCAGAAACCAAATTAAGCTTTCGGATCCTAAAGTTCATATATGACTGAAACCGAATTAAGGTTCCCAAATCAAGATTCCATATAACGAAACTGTTAGGACATTGTCCGGTCAAACCCACTAGTGTTGGTATGTCAAGCTAGTTGTCAGTTTTAGTTGTCAAAACTCAATTATTAATTTAGCCTACTAGAGTTTAGATTTCGAAATTGGGATATAGACAAAGTAGTAGAGACCTTGAAGACGAAGACTGTGAAGACAAAGAAGACATCAATTATTCTTCATCGACAAAAGGTTAGTAGGAGTTATGACTTTATGGAAATTCTTCTATTCTACTTTCTCTATTCTTTCGAAATATAGTCGACTACTTTAGTAGTGATCATAGCGATTGAGATCGTATTCTTGACTAACATGGCCTTGTGTCATGACTAGTATTTGTTCTCACAAATGCTATGAGTACAAGAATGAATGAGATAGATTCGATACCATTTGTCCATTGCAATGGTTTGCTTGCAGATCATTAGTTGGATATGGGTGAATCTAAAGGAGTACTCTTGAGTAAGAGTCCAATGGATTACAGCTGACGACGTACACACGTCTAAGTCCTGGCTAAGCCCAGAACTTCCAGCGGAATCCAAGTTTGAATCTGAATGACGGACGGTTCACGAACCGGTACGCAAACCAGAAACTCGGATTTCTCCTGAGTTCCAAGGTGACTGAACATTTCGTGAACCTACGCGAACCTAGGTTTCGGTTACTTTGGCTGGTATTCAGATTAAGTGAATATTCTTCCAGAATTTCACTTGGGTTAAACTCTAAACTCCTTTATCTCTTAGGTGGACTTGTATATCACGAAAATATCTTTTGTGGTCCATCTAACGATCCTCAATGAGTCAATAAGATAAAGATTATCTCTGGTCTGTTGGATTCTATCTTGAAGTGTTTTTGAGCTAACAAAACACTTGGCAGATAAATGTTAATGAATTCCAATTGAGATTAATCTCTATTACTTGGTTGGCAAGTTTAGGGTTTCCTTGACTTGTGGGACAAGTAATTGATTGCTTTATTCCAAAGCAACCTATCTTATTGAGTGCTATAAATAGAGGTGTCTACGGACAAATGCCGCAAGCATCAAGCATATGTTAAGGTCCTTAGGGAAGTGATCGTAAACTCTTTTCACTTCGGTGAATGCTTGTTGTGGTATAATCATCCTCTATAGGTTGCAGCTCCTCTGAGAACTCCCTACGACTATAAAAGACTTCTCTTGAGAGTTGGGAAGCACAGGTAGGAGATTGAGACCTTATTTGGTTGAAATAGGATTAACCTGTAACCTTGGTAACCTGATCACGTTCTTGTCTATTCCATAGTCCGTCTCTTCTGCTATACGACTATTCAAAAACTAATACGTTACACACAAGGTTGAAAGGTAGCAACGCACGGCTGCACTCGGTGTTGTAAGACCTAGTTAGCTCCGGTTGTACAAGTTTATTAACTGAGGTAGAGACAAATTGGGCATAGCTTACTCGGTTTGCTTGTCAGCCCTGATTTGTAAAGTAGATTTCCGTATGACCTGGAGCAATCCGAAGGAAGTCAACTTGTATATGAGAAACTGATAGAGGATAGTTCGATCATACGTCAACAATTAGGTTGCAAAGCCAGTATTGCTGACACAAGCCTTTGACAGCGGTCAAAGCAACTCCTAGGCCTATAAAGGACGTCAGCTGGGGGAATCAAGTGCGTGACGATCTGTGGGGGATCTAGAGACGTAAGGAGTGCGACAGTAGCCAATTCGCTTGGAGGGCTTGAGTTGGTCTCTGCTACATCCCAGACCGAAGTCTTATAGTAGGCTAGAGTTTGTAGTCAGTTTGTACTGGGCGGTGTTCAATCTGGACGAGGTCCCGAGGTTTTTCTACAAGGTAGTTTCCTCGTTAAAAAACGTTCGGGTGTCTTGTGTGCTTTACCTTTCCGCAATTATATAAACTCTGACATATAATTAAAAGCAAACACAAGAAGTACGTTATCCATTACCGTCAAGTTTACTCCAAAGACTTGTCTTTGTCGAGTTGATCTCTAGATCACAACTCCGGTTATCTAGGTTTGGATATTTATTTTTGAGATCGTCCAAACCTAACCATAAGACTCACGAGCCTAAACGAAAAGTTGGTCGTATTTCGTTACCCCTCCTTTTTCAGAAACCAAAGTATGATTTCGAACTTTAGATTTTGTTTTAACAAAACCTTGGTTAAGGTTTTGAAACTAGAAACACATATTAATCTCGTCACAAATGTTTGGTGTCGAACTTGAGAGTCCATGTGGTCAATAGACGTATCAGCATCACACCTTTTTGTCCTTGACGCAAATGCTATATTTCCAGGTTCATATAAACCTTTAGGAAACCCCAGGGTCTTTTAGACCTTTTAGAACTCACATGGTCAAGACACATTTGAAAAAGAGGGGATACCGAGATACACCACCAACTTTTAGTTTTCGTGAACCTTGTTGATTACTGTTGTTTGAACGATCTCACAAATCAATATTCAAACAACAACCTGAGTATAGTTCAGAGAACCGAACCCTAACAAGAATGTAGTTCTTGTAGATCTCAATAGAGATGGATTCACTCAAAGGTTATGAATCAACAAACTTGCAATTACTTCAATTATATAAATCATAGACAATATAATGCGGAAGGGAAAAGTAATGCAAGACACCATAATTTTGTTAACGAGGAAACTGCAAACCTAGCAGAAAAACCCCGGGACCTCGTCCAGATGTGAACACCCTCAGTATTAACCGAATACAGACGCTATCCTACACTCAGAATGGAATGTATCGAGACTGAATTCGCCCTACAAGCAATTCAGCTACCAATGTGCTCCTACGTCTCTTGGCTCCCGGAGAAACCTACCTACTTGATTCCCCTAGCTGATGTCCTTTACAGGCCTAGGAGTTTCTCCACTTCCCTTTGTGAAGACTAGCACTACCTTGCCTCTAACAGGACGCCTAAAGTATCCAAGTAATTAAACAAGAATACGATTGTGATTTCCTTTAGACTTAAAGTCAAGGTTAATGGAAATCTGATATGTTGAATAGGGCTTATTGATCTAGCCTAAAAAACTTTACCTCTTAACGTTTGACGAATTTAGTATTAAACCTAGTTTGTGAATATACGTTAAGGAACTTCTAGGGTTTATGATTCAAGATCTACCTTACGAAGTTTCTATCAAATCTTGGTCGTGATAAGATTGAAAATATTCAATCGACCCAAGATACAGGATCAGGAATTTAACTTCCGACCTGTACTTCACGATCCTCAAGTGAAGTCTTTCATTAGTCGTAGTCCAAAAGGACTTCGAGATGACGACCAACCTTTATGCAAGGATACACAGATGTGTAGAGGATTGAGATTGTATCTTGCAGAAGGTCATCTATTTATAGTGATCACCAAGGGAGGCTTTGCGTAAAGTTTAAGCAACTTTAAGTAGGGCTCAAGCAAGTTCCAGAACTAAAAAGGTTCATAGCTTGAATACCCTTTCTCAATCTTCTATTAACTTTGGACTAGGCCAATAGTTAAAGAAGACTCAACTTGATTGAAGGTTTGCGACTTCTGGTCCAAATCATGTTTGGACATCGCTTGCGACTTCTGGTACAAATACTTGTTTGAACATCGCTTGGATTAAGTAGTTGAATTCCATGGGCCAAGTAATGACAAGTTCGAGAACTAATCATGCCTAGACCGAAAATTTCAAGATATGAAAGTTGGAAGTTTTCTCATGGCTTATATGTACGTGTTCATAGAGCTGTCAAAAGGAGTTCAGGAGAAATCTGTGAACTCGTATGTACGCGTTCATAAAGACCCGCTCGTTCTCTGGAATGCCTTTAAGCAACACATGTACGCGTTCACCGTTGAGGTCATTTCAAGAGACAATTCAACATACTCTACCTATACATAATATCACGAATGTGACAAATGCAAAGGCGAAGAATCCTAGAATACCTTCGGATCATATAAACAACATCATAGACTATTGATATGATAGAAATGGTGAATACGATACGGAAAGGAAAAACCTTTCTAAACTTTAGTGAGGACGTTATGATTTATCAAGTAGTAAGCTCCGGTCTTCGTCTTCAGCGGTCTTCGCCTCGATTACCTAAAACTATCCTAGTCTGAGGTTGTAGAGTAAACTTATCAAGGATTGTGTTTTTGTCACATAAACTTGACAACTGACTTGAGATAGCAATATTAGTGGGTTCAACCGAACAATGCTCTAACAACATTGGTCTCGATTCTCAAGTCACTGTTAGCCAGCAAACATTGTTTCGAACTCAAGTTCTCTCATTGATCACAACTTAGATTTAAGTTTCGGACCGAATAGCTTATGGATACAAAAACCACATTATGGTTTTACGAAATCAAAGTCAGTTTTACCATAACCTACATCGAGGTTCGAACTCCGAAAGTCCATAAGATGATATAACAGAAATATGGTTTCGAAATCTAAAAGTTTGATATGGCATTATAGATGCTCATATGTAGAGAATCAAATAAATGATTCAGAACTTCAGTAATCAAAGCCAAACCATGATATAATATTTGAACTTAGAACAACAGTATATCGAGTCTACACAACATAAGTGTGAGTCACGATCTCAATTATATTTAGCACGTACTCAATCCGACAGAGTCAGACAAGGTAAGTCGAGACACAACACTGTGATATCATTAAATCTCGTAATACTACTGAGACAACATCACACCCGCTATTATCCAACTCGCAGGTTTTAGGAAAAACATTATATTACTTAGAGACAGAGAAGAAAAGAAAGCTCTAAGCAATATGGAACGTCATAACTACAACAACAATATCGCAAGAGATAAAGCGGAGTTATATCTTAAGACACACTGATCACAAGTGATCAAGTCATAACGTAAAGCGCAAGCATTAAGTTATGTTTTTGTCTTTTGTAGCACAAGTGTAAAAGATAATGGAATCACGTTATTTAGATTCACTAACCTCTTGAATGTGAAGCCGAATATCTTCGTTTGATCTTCAGTCTTCTTCAACTCTTCAAATAGTGATTTTAAATCCTACCAAAATCTTCCACAACCTAAAGCTAACTTAATGAAGTCTTTACCTAATGTGTGTTACAAGCAGTCGAGTTTTGATCACTAAATTTGACAACTAAGATTGACATACCAACACTTAGTGAGGTTGACCGAGCCATGCTATAACGATCTCCCCCTTTGTCAATTTTAGTGACAAAAACTCTTTACATAGATGAACGAGAAAATGAAAACCTAAGTTCTACGCTTCGAGTTCTTCTACTTAGCTTGACAACACACCAATAGTACCTGAAAAATATATCAGTCTGCAATATGTATTATTGAAAAATCACATGATAACCAATATACTTACTCCCCCTAAATGTAAGTTCGGATGTCTATCAAGTTCGACGTATTGTTATCACTTGTAGCACAACGCGAAAGTCTAAAGTGCTAGTAACCAGTAGTAACAACTAGTGTTACTCCCCCTTGGTTAACGCTTTCATTCATTTTTCAATATACGTGAAGGCATTTTTCTCCCCATATGACACTGCTTATTGTCAAAGGCCAAGCACTGAAAGAGTCAAGCTATAAATATTTCTCCTTTTTTTTGTCAAAAAGAATTGACAAAGGGTTTCCAAAATATTTGGGTTTGAGATAAATGCTCAAGTTCCAAGAAACTCGATTCAACATATAAGAACGATTGCATTCATAAGGGTTAGCATTTCGACAAGTCACACAATATATATATAAATCAGCACAAGTAACCTATCAGGAAATATAAAAGATATAAGTAGATATGAGATATATTCCCTGTAAATTCCACAACCACGCTCCCCTATAAAGATATATATCAATTAAGCACAAGTTCACAAAAGAACACTCCCCCGTTGGTTGTCATTCCCTCGGACATGAGAACAATTGAAATAGTCCTTACCAGAGAAAGACCAAGATCTGTTGTTTTGAATTTTCGAACACGTCCGTAGTCTTACTATATTATACCAAAAATCAATGATTTATGCATATACTATGACTCCTGTCATATGTCATCAACGAATCCCATAGTATCGCGACTAGCATAAAATCAATCTCCTCCTTACATAGTTATACTTATACCGGCGTACAAAGTCATTAGTACAAACATAACAGCCACAAACATAAGGATGCCGAGATATCAAGATATTTAAATAACAATTATATAGATCCCCTAGGAGATAAATGTATAATCTTGATAACCTGCAACATATATTCATTAAGATTTGGAAATATTGTATTAAATGTTGCATTCAAAACTCACGTAACTTTTTAGTTTTCGTTTTTCTATTTTTTAAAAGAAATTCGAATAAATATTCATAAAACAGAATCGAAACTCACGCATATTTTTGTTATTTTCGAAACATAAATATCACAAAACAACAAATCAATAAAATAGTAATTTTTATTTTATTTTATTACAAAATAGTTTCGAATAACATGGAAAATTGCATGGATCAACTAGAACAGAGAAACCCTAAATCTTATAACTCTTGTATTTCGCAGAGATGCTCTAGAGAATATTTTTCTCTTTAATGTCAGTAGTAGATTCCTGATTCACATTAAGGGATTTCAGCAAATTTTCAATGTTTTTTCGGAGACTCACTTGATAAGCTCTGCTTATGAATCACTTGATCAACATAGCTCTAACTGGTAGCTTACCTATTAACCTAATTATTAGATAAGGGGTTTTTAAGAATAACTTCAAAATTTCGTTATTTTGTTTTTATTTAATAGCCTCGAATTAGTTTTTGCAGCCCTTAATGTAGGCAAGCTAAAAAATTGTGAGGTAGTACCAGCGTACAATATTTATTTGACAATGCCGGAAAGATTTCTCTTTTGTATGACATATGTCGTAGTAGTTAGAAGATTCCACCCCTCCCCCCTCACCCCTGAAACTACTTAGATTTCTCCCCCTTTTTGTCATAAAAAATTAGACAAATAGAAAAAAAAAATTGGTATCATCATGAAATATCGTAAACCAATGTAGACAAAGGTAAAATACCCGAAACGAGGTACTAAAGGCACATTTTTCTCGCAATTTCCACATCCGCACTCCCCAAAAAGATATTATCATGAAGCACAAGTTCAAAAGAAGAATTATCCCCCATTGGCATTCCCTAAAGAACAACGAGACGACGTTCCCTAGTAAGGATTTTTTTATAGAAACTTGGGTTCTAGTACAATTTTACAAGTAAAATTGCTATTATGTTTTTCTTCCCTATCCAGTTACGAACGTCAGAATTCAAGGCTTAATCGTCCAAATTCTCATAGATTTTCGGACAACCATCACCTTTAGAGAAAACATAAGGTTACCCCTTCTTAGCACGTTACGACTAAAAACAAAAAGTACAACGTTTTATCCATCGTAGTCCAAAATTGTAGCTTATAAGGTTCCTCCTTATCAAAATCGTCTCCTCTTAGCCATAAGAGTCAGAAGCATGGATTTTGATAATTCTTCGCAAATTGCTTTAGCTGAAAAGGGTGATATGGCTAAAAAGGCGAATTTACGAGGTTTGCAGCACACAATCACATGGATAATCAATAAAGATCAAAGTATTGCAATCATTGATAGGTGTCTAAAACGCCTCTCTAAAGTATTAATTGATTATGCTTCCTTTGCTAAATTTCATGTATTAGTTGCGTTTTACGTTTCTTTTGTATTTTGCAGGTATTTTGGAGTCATGTGACATAAAAGGGAGCAAATAAGAGCTCAAAGCAAAGCTTGGAGGCATTGGGAGTTGGTGGACATAAATTCAGCAAGAAGGAAAGATGTTGATGTGTCGAAAAGCTAAAAATCCAGGTGGCAGCTAAACACACCACTTGGGGGAAGTCAAGTTACTGGAGCAGACGTAGGATTCTACTTTGGGCACTGTAACTGTCTAAAATCCCATGGAGTAGATCTTAGACAGTACTTCCAAATAAACATACACAAGCATACACAGAATCATTCACATTCAAGATAATGAAGAGGTAAAGGGTTAGAGATACTTGACAGCGATATTATTGGTTCATCCTCCTTAATGAGGATTACATCCAAGGATTTCCACTAGAATAAGTTTAGTTACAACTCTCACCTTGCTAATCTTCTAAGTCTGATCTCTCAACAAGAACTCTAATCTCGGCACTGGGCTAAGGAGAGCAAGTAGATGATTACTTTTCCTCTCTCTAGACCAAACCAAGAAACGTCCAACCCTTTTTTCCATTGGGTTCTCTCGCTATTTATAGGATATTACATAGTGGGTAACAGCTAATACAAACAATGACTATTCTGACACATTTTGTCATCACTCGCCGACAGAATCCATCGCCAAGCTGATATTTCTTCTCACAAGTCTTGGCGGCCAAGTCTTCTTAAGGATAAGGATTGCTGACGCGATATCCACTGAGTCAACAAGTCAACGCTGACAATATATCCGTTCTGACGGGAAATAAATGCTCAACTACTTCTCAACTACCTCCGCTGTAGTGTATTCCTCTCGCCGTCGTTGCCTAGCTCACTTGTCCTTTCATCTCATCTCGCTGATATGGTATTTGATCCTTTCCTCGCTGGTCCTCTAACAAGGTGACTCGCCAGGGGATTTCACTGATGATTCCATACTTCTCGCCGATGATCTCCTTTTACAACTCTACCTTAGAGATACCTTTATTTGGCAAAGGCATTTTCTACACTCACATTTTGCCTCTTTCATTTCCAAGATCATTGATCGTCGGGAATGAAATTTTTCTGTCGCCGAAAATGTCGCGCCCACGTTCTTCACTTTACTCTTGGTTTGCCACACGTCTCTCATGCATTAACTTCACCTTATGACCTGTAACCGCTGGTGTCGGTCGGCCATCTCTTTTCTGACTTATAAATACAAGTTTTTCTCTTTCTTCATCATTTATCTTCTTCTTAGTCTCGAATTTTTCAGAGTTCTCTTCTTTCACAAACCCTAAACTACTGCTGCTGCTTCATTTGATTCAGGCTTTCCCAAGCTTTCAAACTTCACATATCATCCTTATCCTTACTTCGATCTCCTTTTCATCAACCTTTCTCATACTGAATATGTGTTTTAATCCCTTTTCACGCATCTCCGACTTTACCAGTTCATCTTCTCCGGCAGCTTTGCCATTCCGGTTAACCGCTATCTCGCCTGCAACCGTTTTCGACATCATCTCTAATACACATGGATTCTACTATTCAAAGTTCTTCTCGACAGACCAAACCTGTCACCCAGAGTATTAATTCACCCATTGACGAAACGGGATCACCACATTCACCTACTGCCACCAAAACAGCTCCTAGACAATTTTGGAAACAATGGCCTGAGTATTATGCTTACGACAAGATCTTCATTCACCCGCTGACCTTAACTAAATTTAAGGGTTTGGCTAAAGCTTCTACTCCTACTACACTTGACGATCTTCGTCGAGAGGGTCAGCACGCCGAGAAGGCGGTAACAGCTTATGGCACTCTCAAGGCTGGCCTACAATTCCCACTGTATGATCCCGCCGACATATTTGTGTTAGATCTTCTTGTAGCGATAAAGAAGAGTCATTTCCAACTCACAGCGAATGTTATTCGCATTTTGATGGAATGGAAACTTCGCCGAAGTAATAAGACCAACTATCCGAAAATATTCGAGGAGGGTCTGTTTTCTCCTGAAGCGTATACAGTTGAAAACTTCTTGAAACAGTATGACGTCCTCCCTTAAGCAATTAGAGGTGAGCCCTGAGCCTATCGCTTCACCGCTAAACGTACCTTGGAAGATAAAGACATCATGCTCGGCGCTGCTGACAAAAAGGAAGGTTCAGGTATTACTACGGCGAGAAAAAGTTCTGAGGGCGGTTGGTCCAACTTGCCTTGCTGGCTAGAAGGTCCCTGACTGCTGGGATGGCTAGACGAGGCGAAAACGATTATTAGAAAGGACTTCGCCGAAGAACACAAACATTTCAAAGACCACGATTTTCTTGAAGTATGCTGGGACGAAGAGAAACGATACCGTGATGCCAACGGAGACATACATATGGATACAAAGGGTAACTGGATGTTATTGCCTTCAGCTGTCAAGAAGTCTGGCACAACCAAGAAGAGAAAACAATCAGAGGTGAAAGCTGGAGAATCTGTAAGCCAGGTGATGAGCATTTTTCTGCCTTAGAATATATATATCTATATTTTGTCTTCGCTTGCTAAATTTCACAGGACACAGCGGAAGATTTGGTAACAAACACACTTTGTGTTTACTTATTTTAAAAATATACACGTATATTTTTAAAATATATATCTATATTTGCCTCTGTTTGTTTCCAAGTCTGACAAATGTGTCTTCTTTCAGGATGCCCAAGTATCATCTCGGCGAGAAGATCTTCGAAGTAGAATGAAGAAACTCAAAGCGGATTCCTCCTCGACCGCCGAACCTAAAGAGAACGAGCCTTCCGCGGAGGTTGTCACGGTTTTGCCTCAGCAACCTGGCATAGCATTGTCTCAGCAAGCTTCTACTCAGCCAGAGGTTAAAGTCTCTGTCTCAACAAAGCCTCCTTCTAAGAAATTCCCCATTCTTCTCAAGGACAAGGTTACCCCACCAAGTGACCTTGAAACAGTCTTCGAAGAAAAAGACGGCGATGTAGTGATGATAGATCAAGGTCATGAGGAGTCCCGCTCTGATCATGAATCTGACGTCCCCTTGAAAAGGATTGGTGAACATATTGAGAGTCTCAAGCTGTCTTCTGACAACAACATTGTGCCTATATAGATGGCGCTTGGCCTTAACATAATACCTGATCAGGGTTTTGTTTTGTGGCTTTTGCCTCAGTATTTTATACTTAGTTTTCTGATGAAACCTTTCTTAGGTTTATAGCTTTTTTAGCTTTGTTATTCCCGATAAAGTCATTTGGCTTTGGATATCAGCGTAGCCATTTGGCTTTGGATATCGGTAATTAGAATATTCGATGAAAAATAAATGGCACAACAATTTGTTAACGGGATTCGGCGCATGATAGCAAACCTACGTCCCCGGATCTTATTCGCTGTCGTTTTACATAAGCTGATAAGATTTCTTGGGTATTATGCCCGCCCAAGACTTCGGATCTTTACATTATAGCCTCAAGGGTAGTATTTTTTAATGAACTTAGCGTTCCAAGGGTGTTCTAGTTCCACGCCGTGCTCATCAATCGACACATATGCTCCGTTCCCCGCTCTTTTGACTACATATGGGCCTTCCCATACAGGTTCCAGCTTCCTGCATCCTTTTCGCTGTGAGGGAGGGATTTCTCGCAAGACCAACTCGCTGGGTTGATACTCTCTAGGAATGACTCGTTTATCGTATTCACGAGAAAGTCGCCGGTGATAATTCTCCATGTGTGTAAGGGCGATCAGTCGTTGTTCTTCTAAATCGTCAAGCTTCGCTAGAATCAAGTCTGTGTTTAAGTTCTTCTCCCAGGCCTCATGCTTAGTTGTTGGTAAAATTACTTCAGAGGGAAGCACTGCCTCAGCGCCAAAGGTAAGTAGGAAGGGAGATGCCCCAGTTGCTTCTCTAACAGTGGTCCTGTAGGACCATAGAACGTTGTGTAAATGCTCACACCATGCTCTCTTATGTGGTTCCACTCTTTTCTTCAACCTCATCCCAATGGTTTTGTTTGTAGCTTCTGCTTGTCCATTCTCTGCGGGTACAATGGGGTTGACTTCCCTAACTTGACATTTTAGGTAGCGAGTAACTTTCTGATGTTATCGCCGACAAGTTCTTTCCCATTATCTGTACAAACTTTTGCTGGCACGCCGAATCTACAAAATATATTTTCCCACACAAACGTGAATACTTCTTGTCCTGACTTTTTCTTAATAGCCTTAGCTTCACACCATTTGGTAAAATAGTCAGTCGCTACTATTATGTATTTCCTCTGTCCAGATCCTGTAGTCAACAGTCCTATGATATCGATGCCCCACTTGGCGAAGCGCCATGGGCTCAGTACTAAGTTTAATGATGTTGTCGGCGCCTTGATTCTCCTTCCATACAGCTGACATTTTTTTGCATCGACGAGCATATTCTTTAGCATCGCCAAGGCCAGTAGTATCCTTGCATCCTTACTTTTAGAGTAAAGCTCGTTGACCACTGTGATTCCCACAGTCCCCTTCATGAATTGATTCTAGCAACTTCTTGCCTTCCTCTCTTGATATGCATTTCAACAATGGTCCAAAGAATGACCTGCGATATAGTATTTTGTCTTGAAGTTCATAGTTCGCCGATCTGCTGATGACTTAATGGGCTAAGATCTGTTTTCCTGGTAGTGTAAGACAATCCAGATAATACCGTATTGGGGTTCTCCAATCTGTTTCCGCTGATTCTTTAGTGTATGTCAGTACCTCCCTTTGTTCTCGCTCATCTATAGAGGATTGCTTCACTCGCTCAATAGTTATCGAAGTAATGTCAGGGTTTGTCATCATTGACGAAATAAAAGCTAAGGCATCAGCGTGCTTATTAACTTTTCTGCAGATGTGACGAAACTTGATACCAGGAATCTCCTGAGCATACTCCCTAGCAAGTTTGAGATACTTCTGCAGAGAAGCATCGACTGTCTGATAACGTCCAGAGATTTGGCGAATCACCAGCTGAGAGTCGCTTGTCAATCTAACATCGCTGATACCCATTTCAATAAGTAACCTCATGGCGTGTATAACTGCTTCGTATTCTGCCTCGTTGTTGGTTGCCGGGAACTCCAACCTCAACGAGTGTACTATCCTGGCTCCTTTCGGCGAGGTAAAGACAATACCTACACCCTTTCCTTCCTTATTTGAGGAATCGACATACACTTCCCAACCTGTAGGACTACACTTTAGTAATTCCGGCATCTCATTTTCCCGTTCATCTAGCGAAAAGGGTATGTCTTTTATTTCTTCTTCTTTTATTGGGAAATCAACGAGAAAGTCTGCAATAACTTGAGATCTTTGGGCGGTACGAATTTCGTACTGAACACCAAATTACTCAATTTGAGTATTCCACTTAGCAATTCGACCCACTCTGAGAGCTGTGCAGAATGGACTCAATTGGAGTCTTTGTTAGGACGGTAATAGGATGAGCATGGAAATATGGGCGAAGCCGCTGGGACGCAAAAACTAAAGCCAGAATCAACTGCTCGATCTTTGTGTAATTCTTCTCTGCTCCTTGCAACGTTCTGCTAATGTAATATATAGGCGTTTCCCCACCTTTAGTTCTCACCAATACATCGTTGATAGCTACTGATGTTGCAGCGAGATAAACTCTAAGTTCTTCGCCATGTTCTGGGGGTTGGATCGCCGGGAGAGTAGCGAGGTACTTTTTAATACCTTGAAAGGCAGCTTCATGAACTTCGGTCCAGTTAAATTTTTCTCCTTTTTTCAACGTTTGAAAGAATAGCTTGCACTTGTCAGAGAATCTCGAAATAAATCTATTGAGCGACGCCAGGGTTCCATTGAGTCACATAACATCTTTTACTGTCACCGGCATGGAATATCTATGATTGCTTTGATCTTATCTTGATCATCTTCTACTTCATTCTTTGTTACAACATATCCCAAAAAAAATCCTGAAGTTACGCCAAAAACACACTTCGCCGGGTTTACTTTCAATTTAGTGGTGCGCATGTGATAATATATCTCTCTGAGGTCTTGGGCATGAGTTTGTTTTATTTTGCTCTTCACTAGCATGTCATCAACATAAACCTCCATTGTTTTGCCAATCCATTTCTCAAACATTTTCTGGGTCATCTCTTGATATGTAGCGCCGGCATTCTTCAGTCCAAAGGGCATCCTAGTATAACAAAACAATCCTTTAGTAGAGAAGAAAGCGGTGTGTTTCTGATCTTCTTCCGCCAAAGGTATTTGGTTATACCCTGAGTAACAATCCATAAACGATAGCAACTCATGGCCTGATGTGGCGTCTACTGTTTGGTCAATGCTTGGCAGCGGGAAACTATTCTTTGGGCATGCCCTGTTGAGGTCGCTGAAATCAATGCAAATCCGCACTCCCTTGTTCTTCTTCGGTACTACCACCATATTTGCTATCCACTGAGGATATTGCACTGGCCTTATGATACCAGACGCCCTCATCTTGTCAATCTCAACTTCCACTGCTTCTTTATAGGCTGGGGCCAACTTCCTTATCCTTTGCTTAAAAGGTCTAATCTTTGGATCAATATCTAATTTATGACATGCTATCTCTGGGTCAATACCCGGCATTTCGTTCATTTCCCAAGCAAAGACGTCGACATATTCTTTGAGTAGTGCCTCTAGCTTCGCCGATTCTTCTTCACTCAGTAATGTACCAATCTTTACTATCTTCAGATCACTGCCTTCGCCGATATTTATATCTCTTGTAGGTTCTACAGCCGTGAAATGCAATTCTGGCTCTCCCATCGGCGAAGGTTCCTTTAATTGCTATAAAGGGACTGTAGGGGGCTTCGCCGAAGTGACTTCTAAATTCAGAGAATGGACATATTTTGATGGATCGGCGATGGACTCTTGAATCTCTTGCTCCTTTAGCAGTTCTTTGCCCTGCCTCTTCTTTCGTTAATTCTAGTTTTTTTATTTTCTCGCATCTGAACGTCTGCTGCATTACAAGCCTTCGGTACCGCTAAATCCCCCACGTACTCGGCGACTCCTTTAGGTGTTGGAAACCTTAGGCGCTGATGGTAAGTCGAGGGTACTCCTTTCAAGCTGTGCAACCACGGCCTCCCAAGAATTGCAGCATACGACGAATCTACATCCACGATGCAAAGAGTAGTATCCAGAATCAGGTCCTTGCATGTAACAATTTTGAATTCAATTTCCCCTTTGGGTTTGGATGCAATGTCGTTGAACCCATAAATATTGTACTTTGAGACTGTCGGTGAGGGAATATCTGAATCTTTTGCTTTCATTGCTTCATACGCGGAGTTAAAAAGTATATCAACCGAACTACCTGGGTCAACAAGCACCTTTGGCACTTTGAATTTCCCTATCGGGACAGTAAGAACCAAAGGATTATTATAGTTTCTTCCTTCCGCTGGTACCTCATCGGCGGAGAATCCTACACACGCTTTCATCCAATCTAGCAAAGGTTCTTGCTTAACGGCGACACTACAAATCTCGTTCCCCAATCTATCCCGCGTGTGCACTCCAGACAAGACATTGTTGTGGAATTCATCTCTAGTAATCTTAGAGTGTACAATAGAAAAGCAATCTAATTCCATTAAGTCACTCTACTTTTACTTCATACACATTTGGAGCTTGAATGGCTTGAATTGGCTGAACCATGAGTGGCGGTGGTGGTGGTAATTCAAGAAAATCTTGGAACTTCCCCAAACGAATGAATCTATGAACGTCCTGCTGGACGCCAGTACAATTCTCTGTTGAGTGGTCGTGGAATAAGTGGAACTGGCAAAAGGAATTAGTGTTAGTGGGTGGAACCCTGGGATTTCCTCTGTTGTAGGGATAGCGAATGTCGTCTCTGCAATTTGAATCCTCAATCTGCCCCCAAGCGTCAGTATAAGAAATACGAAGTTTTGGAAGGGTAGCATCCTGAAAAGCTTGCTGGTTGCCTCTGCCAAATTTTTGGTTATCGCCATTGTACCTCCTATCGCCATTCCCATTTCGCCGATTGTCACGTCCGCCTCTGCCATCATTTCTTCCTCGATTATCCTGCCTATCTCTGCCATTGTAATTATCTCGCTTTTGAAAGTTCCAATGCTGATCAGCGGTTACTTGTTGTGGTTGTTTCACAGTCTCTGGTACTACCATCGCCGAGGAAGAAGCTTTCCCTAATTTCTGTTGTTCCGCTTTCAGCCATTCTCTTTTTATCTCTTCTTGCTCTTCTAAGGAGTAACTATTGATTGAGTGAATTTGCTTTACTCTTTCTTTCTTTAAGCGAAGCTCCTTTGCCTGAATTTCTTCGTAATTTATCCATTCTTTCTCCTTAGCTCTCATAGCTTTCATGTCTTTCGGCGCATCCCAGAATAAATTTTGGTACATAGGGTCCGACGTCTCCATGGAATTAATAAACGCTCTTATCTTATCCTTATCAGATACCGCTGTGCCTACTTCGCTACAAAGCTTTCTTCGTCTCTGAATTAAACTTTTGTACGTCTCAGATGGTCTTTTCTTGATGTTAAACAATCTTTCCACACCTGGGCGACTTCTGTTATTCTGAATGTACGTGCGCAAGAATTTGCTCTCCAGTTTGCTGAATGAACCAATTTTACCTTCTGTTGATGGTGGTTTTTGGCGAGGAGGTCACAAGAGTAATTTCGCATCAATCTCTGGCATCCTGGAACGGCTCAAAGAAAAGGTATGAATTTATTTTATAGTAGGGATAAGATATTTAAATTGCCATTAGCTGTATTTTGATATTTCACGACCCTAGCCTAGTAGCATGGTCCACAATCCCTAGTCTATACAATAAAATACTTGCGCATACGCGTTAGCCTAGCTCATGCTCGAGCCAAAACCCTAGGCCATTCACGCCACTTAGCAAAGAGGGAGTATACACGGTCATTCTTGGCCTATGGCCTAAGCCTAACCTTGCCAAGCTATCACGCCATCCACCTCTTGGCTGGCCTAGCCTAACCCGCCAATACCTTGGCTTTTCCTCCTTGTGGCCTAAGCATAGCCCCGCCTAGCTTAGGCCGCCAACACCTTTGGCCATTAATCTCTTGGCCTAAGCTTAGCCCCGCCTAGCTTAGGCCGCCAACACTTT
>JAJJMA010140688.1:0-16141 GCA_023529015.1 Papaver nudicaule
GGGTGTTGTGATCTATGGATCCAAACTTAGGGTTTCAACCAAAGTTCTAGTTTTTTACTTTCATAACTTGTTATGTATTAAAGTCAAGAGTCTGATGAGACTTCATCACCAACCAGCGTTCTTAGTCCTGATGCTTCTCCAAGTACTAGTACTCCTCTTAGTGGTAACTGTGATCCTCTATTCCTTAGATCCAGATACTTGGTTGACCTTGATGAACATGGAAGACCAATGAGTGAAAATGCAAGTAGGTTTGCTACCAAAGATGGAAACTCATAAGAACGCACTGTCCCATCGACTACCAAGACTGAAGGCTTGTACCCCAAAAGTGCAAAGACAAAATGTGGGATGCTTTAATGGTAAAGATCTCCCTTGAATCTATAATATAACCACTGTATTTTTCGTTACTGACATATATACTTACTTGTTCTTTTCAGAACACTTTATGTTTCCACATCGACGATGCCCTGGCTAGAGTGGCCATTTCTGGAATGTTTCCACAAAAGTTTAGGTCCCACAAATGGGAACTACGGAGTTCCATTCTTTCCAAATACAATACCAAGGAAGAAATGATTAACACATGTCCATATGGCATGAACACCTATGTATGGAGCGGTTTATCGACAATGAGTACAAGGAAGGAGTTGCAGAGAAGCATAAAAAGTTGGGAGGTAATCAGAAAAATAGAGAGTACACATTGCTTACGAAGACTCTCATATGCCAACAAGTCATACATGGTGGTAAGTACTTTAATGATTCTCTAAGAACATTTAAATTCTCCTTGTATTTTACCTTTACAACCCCTATTATTGTTCATACCGATTATACAGGCAAAGGAAGAGCAAAGACCTGTTACCAAATGTCGTGGAGAACAATGCTTGCTTGGACATAAGCACAAGAATGGAGAAATAGTGAAAGGTCTTGATGAGAAATATGTGAGTATACAAGACTCATACATTTTGAATGTTTATGTACACAAGACTCTGACACAAAAAAATTCCCTTGAACTTCAGAAACAAGTAGAAGCTGCAGCGAAAAAGAGAAAGGCCATAGTAGAAGTTGGTGAGGGAGAGTCAGAGGAGCTGTCATTTGATGAAGATCCCTTTTCAGAAGTGTTTGGAGTGGACAAGCCAAGTAACTATTGCCGTTCCTTTTCCTCAACTATGTCCACGAAGCAGGCAGTACATATGAAAGTAGGGGCGACCCTTAAATCTTCTGGTAAATGTAAACTCACTGATGCTGATGCTGATGCCAGAATGAACCAGATGCAGCATGATCTTACACTTCTTTCAAAGGTGAGCTTGAAACGTATATATCAGATTCTAATTAGATCAAGTTTTGAATGTATTGGTCATGCTTACAGCATGTTATGAGTTTTATGGCTTCCACTGGAAGGGTTCAGGATACTGCTTCTCCCTCCAGTCAAACAACTTCTTCC
The DNA here is from genome assembly GCA_023529015.1 of Papaver nudicaule. NCBI lineage: Eukaryota > Viridiplantae > Streptophyta > Magnoliopsida > Ranunculales > Papaveraceae > Papaver > Papaver nudicaule. The sequence goes on from JAJJMA010140688.1 coordinate 1,436, forward strand.
CCTTGTGATCTTTCTGATTCTCCAATCAGACAATCATGTTCAGTTGCTGTAGCTGATACTGTTGCTGAAGCTGTTATACCTCTTATGGGAGATCATTAGGTGCGTCTTATCAACATGAAAAGGGATACAATTGCAACTGGTCATGTACTTGGTGGAGCGAAGGGGCAGTCTTGTCATGGGGCTACCGTAAATCACAAAGTGGAGAGAGTTTTCTGTGTTGAGAAAGTTATTGATGTGCTCTATCCTGTTCTCGATGCTCCACAAGGGGATGACTACAAATTTTGGGAGATCTGGTAGGTGGACAGTGCTTCATTATATGGCCCATAACCAGGATGATCCTTGTTTGAGCACTTCCCCATTCTTGCAATGGTTTTTTGTGCAGCTTAACTTTAATACTTTTATATACTGCTGCTTTTTTTTGTTGGGTCTTTTGGGTCTCAAGTACGGACATATTTTGAGTTACACTTGTGTAAGTGCAATTGTTTGGACATCCTTATTATTATTATGTTGTGTATGTCTCTCTCTCTCTCTCTATATATATATATATATGTGTGTGTGTGTGTGTGTGTGTGTGTGTGTGTGTGTGTGTGTATCAAATATTCGATGTTGTTTATTTATTTGCTTTTGTGTACCTGTCAACCTCTTTTTAACTCCGCCATTTGAGATGCCGGTCCCCAGCCCGGGTAAAGGAGGAGGGAAGAGGACTAGTTTGTTATATTTTGCAGGAACTTGCAGAATGGTTGAGCTTGCTATAAAGAAAGACAATCAAATATTAGGTAACATACTTACTTACTCGTTCATGTTCTTGGATAATTATGCATTCTAGTTCCTTTCATACTGACCTACGTGTACACTTCTCTTCTTTGCTGGTATGACAGGCACACAAGTGGGAGAAAGTTGCCTTTTCCGTTGTCAAATCAGCTCCTCAGTTAGTTAATATAATGTATATTACTGATATTGAAATTTCTGATCTTGATCCTTTTAATGCTCATCTTACTAACTTATGTCTACTCTTTTGTTATTTTCAGGATGTGATCAAGTTCATATACTTTAACCAGTGATGATGCTTCTTGCATTAGTGAGTAAACTCTCAATATGCCAGTTTTCAATATTTATTATCATTTCTATGGTACCTTAACTAAGGTTGATACTTCCTACCTTTATGTTTCTTTTTTAAAGGTTCAACGCGCAGACTTGAAGCTAGAGAATACCAGTGAGGAGGTAATCTAGGGTTGATTCTGCTGGTATGACAGGTGCAGAAGTGGGAGAAAATTGTCCTTACAAAGGTTGTCCAAGAGTTGGAATGAATTCCTCCCAACCATTAGCAATGTTTTTGGAATGAATTCCTTCCAACCATTGGATAACCTTTAAAGACATCGTTGTTATTATTTTTCCATTCTTGTTATTCCACGATGCTGCTGCAGGTCTCCTTTTTTAATCTCAGGTTTGTTTCATTACCTGATATTATCTCTTGAATGCTTTAGTTGTGATATCATGTTTGATTCAATTTATCAATGATATTTGCTGATAACTTGTCTTAATTTGCTGTAGAAGTGGAAGAACGTCCGGTGCAAATCTTTTTGGTGATTTCCCCTAGTAGTTATTTTCAGGTATGAACTCTAATTAAGCTATGATTGTGTATGATTGCTAGTGTGCCTCAGTTACAGAACTGGTCAAGTCATCTTATCCTTAACATTGCTTATCCTATAATGACAGCAGAATCACTTATAATACAAGTTGCTTGCAGTAGTTATTTCTAGTAAGTCCATGCATGCAGTTAGCATAAGTTACTATTCTACAAGTTAGTAACATGAATCACATGAATTATGGTGAAATGACATGCTTTGCAGTAGTTCTTTTTGTTACCATACAACTCATTATCAGTTTAGTTCTGTGGTAAAAAATTTGAGCTACTTGTAGCTTGTTCTCTCTTTCATTTAAGATGAGAATTATGTCGTAGGCGTATGCCAGGGCTTCGGCAACCTTATCGCATAGCCTAAACCGAGATGAAGCTGTTTGTTATACCCAATATTGCATGTTATTGATATGATTATAGACAATTATGTTAGTTGGTCATATTATGTTATTCAAGTGGTTGTTCTGTCAATTATATATAGACAACTCAAAGCTTTGTTTCCTTGTTTCGCATAACTCTCACATCTGAGGTCGACAGACTACTCCATTCGGCGTCCTAAAAGCTTCTTCTAATCCAAGGTATCATTACAGAACATTGCATAAACTGAAAACTGCTGAAACACACAACCTTCTAATCTAGAGTAGTAATAACACAAGCATAAATGTATGTATGTATGTTTGTTTTATCAATTTAGGGTTCTGAACGAGTGTAGTGAATGGATGTATAAACGGTTATATGATTTTCAGAGGTCGAATGAAATGCTTGTGTTAGTTGAATGAGAATGGATGTATTTCAGTGGGAATGAATTGAAAATTGCAGGATGTTGATTCAGTATTGCAGGTTTAGAAATGAATTGTCTTTGCAGGTTCAGGAATGAACTGTATTGCAGGTTCAGAAATGAACTGTATTGCAGACTCCGGAATGAACTGTATTCCAGGTTCAGAAATGAAGTGTATTCCAGGACCAATTTAGGGGATCAATTGTAACGCAGGGCTTAAAGCTTGCTAGCGTTTTTTTTTATTTTAAATAATACAGTTTCTTTTAACGATAACAGACGTTACACAAATATGTTAGTTGCCAAAAACACGTGTCAATTCAAAAAACTGTTACAAGCGAGATTCCCACGAATACAAATGTTGACTCAGCCGTTAAAGTTCATCTGTTACACACCGCAGTTTAATGGCGTTCTGCCGTTGCTGGATCCGTTACGACACAAAAGACAGGCGGAAAGCACTGAACCGTTAAACACATAATCCATCAGTATATTCCGTTGCGCTTAACAGTTGGGGGTATCAGTTACGGGAACCTAACGTTGTTGTCTGTTTCAAAACAGTTAAGAAACTGCCAGCTGTTAAACGGGTAAACCGTTACTGCTCAAAAAACAATGTTGGGTATTCTGTTACAGTTAAGCGTTATTTATCAGTTACCGCGCACTGTAACGGGTAAACCGTTACAGCAGACTGCCACGCGGCGCGACATGATGGCATTCCTTATCCGTGACAAATAATTATTGCAACAGATGCATTTGTTGGTGTAATTATAATTACACCAACGACATATCCGTTGCTCTAATCATTCCAACGGTAATAATAACGACGCTACACCAACGGCCACTCGACGTTGCCTTTATTTTTTGCAACGGCCCTCCGCCGTTGCTGAAAAGCTGAATTCGTGTAGTGAGGATTCTCTCATCGGGTACCTACTTGTGATGAGAGAATGTGTAGGGAAGTAGGTTAGATTCTTGTAGATTTTATTTTTAGTCTTTTTGGGTTTTTTGGTTAAAAGTCTTGAGTGTTGAGCCATTGCTCCATCAAGCCAATTTTTTTTTTTTTTTTTTTTGTAACTCTCAATATCAAAATAAAAATGGAGAAATTGTTACTCTTGAGAAATAACCTGTCAATATTATCTCAAGAGAATATACCTTATTATCTCAAGAAAATAAACTTTGACTTTTGCACAAACTCTTATGAGTGACAAGTGTCTAAAACAGCTCTCTAGAGTATCAATTGATTATGTTTTCTTTGCTATTTTTGTTGTATTGGTTGCATTTTACGCTTTGTTTGCGTTTTATAACTACTTTGGAGTTATGTTGAATAAACTGAGAAAAACCTAGCAAATTGGTACAAAAGGTCACTTCCAGGGAAACTGCTATTTGCAGTCACACAGTTGCTAAGGGGCAGTCATTCGATAAGGGGCAACCAGCTGAAGAATTACTGGAGGCAACAACATGCATTGTAGGAGGCAACCATCAAGGTTTACAAGGAGATTACTGGAGCCCCCATTCATATTTTTTCATGGCTTCCAATGAGCAGCCGCTGAAGTTGAAGAAGACGAACTAATTTTGGATATAAGTTGTCTTCTTTCTTCTTATTTCAGAAACAGACGCGAGCATTTTCTCTTTAGTTCAGTTTTTACTGAACTTGTTACTGAACTCGACGGTTAACCAGAAGATAAGATGTTTCCCAATGTTTAAGAGTGAGATTCGATGCCAACAGGATTGGGTTGCAAGTTTTTTGTGAGTTGTGGCGTTGTATTCAAGCCGAGATTTCATTCCAAAGAAGATGATGTTGCTGATGTTGATGGTTTGCTGCTGCTGCAAAGAACTTGAAGAAAAGAGAGAACTGGAAATTGGGTTCGAATTGATAATGGTTATGGGATTAGTTGGGTTGCGAATGAAGGAAATTTTAATGAGAATTTCTAGCCTTTGATGAATTAGAATTGTGGATTGTTGATAGGTTTTGAATGAATGTTGTTAATTGCAGGGAAGAAGACATAATGGAGCTATACTAAGAAGGAATTCTACTGCGTGGTAATTAAACAAATAGAATCTCGCGAGATCTATACCATTAAGCCGAAAACAATCTAAAAATGACACTTTTAAAACTTAAACATACTAAGGAATGAACTTGCATAGATCGTAATTACTGGATAACCACAAACTTACTAAAAATGGTACTGTTAATTAAAAATGCAATAAAGATGGTACCTCTATAACTAAAACATTACCAAAACAAGATGATGAAGACTAAGTTCTGAGCCTGTTATGAGTGTAGAAAATACCCTCACCCTTTAAATTCATCTTAGAGGTGAAGTTGTACAAGAAGGATATCTTTGAGAAGTAGAGAATCATTCATAAAAGGACTATAGCGACCTAGCAAATGAGAGAGACGGAAGTAGGCCACGACGAAAGGAGATATCAGCGATAGTTCTTACGAATAAATGGGCGAAGATAGGACAGCGAGTGAAGGACACGTCAGGAGTTAGTGGGTGAGAAGTAGTTGAGCATTTAAGGTATATCAGAACGGATACATTGTCAGATTTGACTCGTTGACTCAGTGGAAGACGCGTCAGCAATCCTTATCCAAATGAAGATCCATTCACTGAAGGCCATAAAGTGAAGATGAAGTTGGCCGACATATCGAGTCGGCGAATAGAGAAAAAATAATTGTCAGACAATTCATTATCTTTATTAGTTGTAACCCACTATGTAAATCGTCTATAAAAGGAGAGAGACCCCTCACTTAAGAAGGGTTGAGTGAATTTCAGTCTGGTCTGGTGAGAAGAAAAGTAGTGTAATCTCCTTGCTCTCCCTAGCCCAGTGCTGTGTGAGTTGAGATCTTGAGAAATGAATTGTTAGCAAATCTAAGTGAGGTGAGCGATGTACTTAAACTTGAAATAATGAATTCCCTTGGATGTAAGCCTCAAATTACGGAGGAAGAACCAAGTAAATCTGTGTCAAGTATCTCTAACCTTCCTATCTCAGAAATATTATGTTATTCCTGTGATATAGTGTAGCTTATATGTTGTGTATGATCATGATATTTGGGTGTACTGTCTATGATCGACAGTTACACCTGTTTCTAGCGCCAAAATGTAGTTGCATAAAATCCTATGAGAAGATTATGCAACACACCCAAAGTAAACTATCTAACAAGTGTATATGAGTTGTATGATATCATGGAAGGTAAAGATGTAAAACAACACACAAAGATTACTTAGTAATTCCTCTATGGTGGAGGATTACATCCGATAATTCCACTATATGAAGATGAAGTTACAGATCTCTCACCTTAGATATTCTCTCAAGATCACTATGAAAAATCTAGGTAATCACTCAAACTCACTTACTGTGTACAGAAAGAACTAGGCCACCAAATTTCTCTCACCGATACAACAGACACAAATCGCTCAACCCCTTCCACTGAGGGGTCGTTAGCTTTTTATAGGCGAATTACAAAAGTGGAATACAACTAAGAGTGACGATGACGTCTCTGAAAATTCTTGTCTTCATTAGTCAAGATCATACTTCGGCGAGCTACCTTCTTCTTCATATTACTCTCACCTAGTGAGGTCTTCTCTGGATAAGTATTGTTGACGATGCTCCCACTCAGTCAACGAGTCAACTCTGCAAATTTATCCATTCTGACACCCATTTAATGCGCAACTACCTCTCAACTACTCAACAACGACTTACCACCAGCCCCACTCTCTCTGCATCGGCTAATACCGACTTGCAACGTATCACCCGGTTGTTTCTGCTTCAAAATTTTAGTATCTTTTTTCATTTTCCCCTAAAATTCTTTTCCCTCAATTTTCAAATACTAATAAAGAATATTGATTTTGGACTTTCACAGGAAATTGAAGAAGATAAATTTTAAATGAGAATATGTATATCTCTCTCACAATAATAACACTTACACACATAATAGTTTACAACACAGCCAAGTGAATTTGGAATTATACGATTATTCCCATGTCTTCCGGCAACGTTATCTCCTACTTTGATTTCACGTGTTTATGTGAAATATATACACGAATTGGTGGCGGAGCCCGCCGACAACATGGATAGTGTAGAATTAAACAACCGTTCAGAGCTGGAATAGGGTTAGGGCAGATTTTCCATCAAGTCCTTTCGCTTGGAAGTGTGTAATGTACTCGTATATTGTTGTTTCTCTGTATTTAGGACGATTAGTTTCTGACAACAACTCCTTGATTGGTCCATACTTCCTCGTTGATGGTTCAAGACGGGTACCGTGAAAAAAGCACGCAACTGATACTCGGGGATTCGCAAGGTTGGCTAGGACCCTATGCTCCACACTCTTAAGCCGATCATTGGTTATAAGCTGCATCCGGAAATATAAAACATTAAACATTTAAACTAGTGGAGAATACTAGTATATACTACAAATGTTTTGAAGACCTGTTTAATTCCAAAGCAATTAGTGGGGTTGCAAGAATGAAGTACTTGCCTGTAAAAGGTCGCCGACGTTCACAATGAGAGCACCCTGCACAGGAGGGACATCAACCCACTGATTCTTATGAAGTACTTGAAGACCACTAACATGATTATCTTGTAGTAAAATAGTGAGAAAATCTGAATCAGCATGTTTGGCTGTGCCAATAGTGAGTTCTGGCTGGGGGCATTCGGGATAGTAGTGGCACAGAAGAGCCCAACCTTTGGCACAGTCTATGTCCTTGAGATAATTCTCGTTCAGTCCCAGACCCTCTGAGACTAACTCGAACAGTTCCAAACCTAACTTTTCTACATGATCCGAGTACTGCATCAAAGTATCCCTGAGACAAGTACACAATAATATATTTGTAAAATTGCCATCAGTGGTTACAAATTTTACTGCACTATGGTGAAATAATAATTTACCTTTTATTTATTTTTTTGCTAGGAAAAATAATAATTTACCTTAGAATAGCTGGAATTTCTTCTGGCTTTGGGGGTGTGGGAGCCATGGAACAGTAGAAAGTGTCCCTCCAGTTAGCAGATGGTGCTTGGAAAAGATCAAAATTACTTAGATAACCAGAGTTTGCCGCAAGATTACGTCTATAAAAGGCAGCTCTATCTTCAGCCGGTTGTTCATGAAACAAGCGCACTTTTTCGAGCATTTCATCCATAAGCTTTTCGGGAACACCATGGTTCACTATTTGAAAGAAGCCATAATTCTCACATGAGCTTACGACTTGATCAATGATCATTTTGCGTTGCTGAGCATCTCCTTTCTTAATGCCTCCGAGGTCGATAACCGGGATGCTAAATTCTTTTGGTTTTTCTGCGTAGGAAGCCAAATTAGTCTCGCTGTCATCACCGACGGTTGGTGGGGAAATGAAAATCCTTGGGACCTTTTGAATCCCTGCATCAACTAATCCTCTTACCCCGGCTTTGGTTTCATCAAAAGCCTTCAAATCTTTCATTCGATCATAATTATCCGATTCAGACTGAGTTGAAATATCATGGTCATTACCATTTGAAGCCACCATTTTTCGGGTTTTTTCTGTTACTCTTTGTATGAAGATTGAAGAGTGATGCTACTGAGCTGCTCCATAATGAAGTGATATATAACACTACACTCATAATGGAACTGTAAAATGAAAGGTAGTACGTTCTTTTCGTGGTTCATATATCAACCACTAGAATTAGTGGAGACATTCATTTATTAACTGTGGTGGGCAAATGGATAAATGGTCTGTGAGGATTGGGATGAAATTGTGGCTAAGAATAAGTAATCGCATGTATGATGCATTGCATTCTCTCTTTTTGTTCAGAAGAGAAGACACACTTCAATTATCTTTACTCCTGCCCATTCCGTTAAGGACCACAGAACTGTTGGAATAACGTGCCGTGCCGTGTCGTGCCTTACGAGAAGATCTATTCATTTAAGTTTTGTTTGGATATCAATAATGTCGAAAGCGTCGTTGTCCCTACCTATGCAAAACGATAGGATATCCTGACCCCATTTTATTTTGGTTTGGAGTTTAGTAATTATAACAAAGGGAAAACTGAACGAGGAAAAAAAAACTTCACACATTTATAAAACACTTGTAGATGGACTAAATTAGCTCAAATGACATCAATGTACGACAGAACGAAACTCAACTGAATTTTAATAGAATGATAAAGAAGCAGGTTAATCAATTACCATGGCACCAAAATCCTTGCGGATTTGCGTCATGGTTCAGCTAGAGTGCCCACACACCCACGGAGATGTAACTCCTTATAAACACCACAGAGCTTTTTCAGGGTTCCGCTGGCGCTGCTTTTGTCATGTTTAGGCAGTGCCAGCCTTGTTGTTGTCTTTTACGCAGCACCGCAGCTAGGAAATTATTTTCGGCAGGGCTATTTTATTCAATGTATGTTAGGCGGCCGAAGGCCGCGTTTATTTTTTATTTTTTTTGAAAAGAGAGGATATACCTAGACTATATCACAACATGTTGAATTTCAAAGGGCTAAAATTAAACTAGTTATGGTTAAATTGAAATTGTATAGGCTAAAAAGGAAAATTTTACATATTATACGGGATGAAATCAAATTTAACTAAAATTTTCTCTACTAAATTATTTTTGGTCGAAAATTAGGGACAGGCTAAAGCCAAGGTTAGCCCCTTACTGCTGCGTCGGCCGCGCCATGGCTAGCATTGCCATTTCAAGTCTTACGCGAGTACTAGGCTGGTATTAAGGTTATGTGTTCAATCCCACTGGCCAGTGGCATTGTAAGGGCTCGCACACCCGTCAATCATCTTCCCGAAACCAAAATCGTTGCAGTAGCCCTACTCTTTTGGCTAAGTAATGATTCGTCACGGCTCATTGAGCTTAAAGTGTTAAAATCAAGTTCATGCCTCTCGTGGAGTGGTTCTCGTTGAGAATAGCCCAAGGCAGACTACACGTATAATCTCCAGAGACCAATGTGATCCAACCCGATAATTAAAATTTTATCCTTATTTGTGAGGACCAATGTGGTGTCATTTGCTATCTTAGACTCATTCTTTCGAACACAGACATGTTGTGATTCGACCCTCTAGTCCTTGTTGATCCTTTCATAATGTATCCAGTATTACTTGCTTGGTAAATACCGCGTATATGTATTTGTAAAGTGACCAGAGAGATATTTTTACTATCTTATCCCTATGTCAAAATACACGATCAACACACTCGTAAGAAAAATATCATCTACATACACCAAAACCACTGTAATTTAATTGTTTTCATGATGCAAAAACAATGAAGTATATATCATCAACAAACAAAGATAAGAATGCAACACTTAGATTTTCATACCATGCTTTAGGAGACTGTTTCAGACCATAGATAGACTTGTGTAGAATACAAACATGGTCATGCTTAATTCATCCACATAACCTGGTGGTTGAGTCATGTAAACCTCTTCCTTCAGATCACCATGAAGGAAGGTATTACTCACATCTAGCTGATGAATTAACCAATTTTGTTGAACAACCAGAGATAAAATATTTCTGATTGTCGTTGGCTTAGCTACTGAGCTGAAAGTCTCCTCAAAATCAACACCAATTCTTTGACGAAATCCCTTTGCTACTAATCTTGCTTTGTGCACATCAGCTTTTCTGGTTTTTGTTTTTCTCTGAAAACCACTTGCAGCAAATAAGATTATGACCATCATAAGGTACCGAACTCCATGTACCAGCTCTATTAAGAGCATTGTATTCATTGTCAGATGCCTTTCTCCACACTGGTATTTTGAGCAGCAGTAATACAAGTAGGATATGTACTTGGAGAGCTAGTAGTGCTTAACAATGCAAGAAAAGCTGGAGGTATACGATACTTAGTAGCAAAGTGTGACTTTGGTCTAAAAATACCATTCTTACCTCTAATAGTCATGCAATGATCATTCCTAGTGACATTATCAATGGGGATATGAATGGATGAGTTTCAACTGTTGCTAGAAAAGGAGATGCATGATCAGAGGAAAATTCAACTTCAGAAGAATGATATATAGAACACTCAATAGAAGGTTGAGCGCTGACAGATGATGAACGTTGGACAAGCAATTTATAAGAAAACATGATTCGTTAAAAGATACATGTCTTGAAATATAAACCCTATTGTCAACATGATCATAGCATCCATATATAGCCTTTATAAGAAAGAATATATCTTAAGAAAATACAATGTTTGCTCTTTGGTTCTAATTTGTTAGTGGTGTATGGTATAAACCAAGGAAAACAAGCACAACCAAACACTTTACAAAAAGAATAATCAGGATTTTTAAACAACATTTCAAAAGGTGAAGAAAAATCAATGGACCTTGTTGGTAGTTTATTGATTAAGTAGTTTGTTGTTTGCAAAGCTTTAACCCAAAAAATGTTTGGTAAACCAGCTTGAAACAGGAGAGTTCTAGCGACATCTATTAGGTGTTTCTGTTTCACCTCTGCCACACCATTTTGTTCTGGTGTATGTGGTCAAGATAGTTCATGAGATATACCATGTGAAACACAAATTTGTTTAGAAACTCTCCTCCACCCTCATTTCTTATGGATGAGAAAATAACTTTTCAATTCTTTCTACTAAGGCAATGAAAGCATATTTGAAATCTGATTTAGAAGACAATGGTAATTAAGACCTAACAGTATTTGGTATATTCATAAACTATGTTTGAATAATACAATGAATCAAACATATAAGCAACATGACAGGGACCCCATAAATCCATGTGCAACAACTCTAGAGGTTGTTGAGCAAAAGTACAAGATAATTGAAAATGAAGTTTCCGTGTTCTACATAGTTGACATTCACTACGGAAAATGGGTTTATTAGACACACGAGACAGTTTAAGTTCTCAGCATATTCTTTGTAGAGTATGGAATGATGACCAAATCTTCTATGAAGAATTGCACTGTCTGTTATTGAAGCTGATAAGGCATGAGGGGAATTATTGAATGTGAGAGGATAAAGGCCATTTCTATTTGGACCTTGGAAAATAATCTTCTCATTGGTCAAATCTTTCAGAGAAAAGCCATGAGAATCAAGTGTTAAAGAACAATTATCGTCAGTAGTGAATTTGTGAATGAATAACAGATTATGAAGATTGTGGAACAAGAAGAATGTCATTTAAAGTAAATGAATGATCATTAACAATTCTAGTAGAGTGCCCCGTATGAGTGGTAGCCATACTTGAACCACTTGCAGTTTGAATGACCTCACTTCCATCATAAGAAGTAGCTTTTTGTAGTGTAGTAGCTTAGGTGTAATGTGATTGTTGGATCCAATGTCTGCAATCCACTGTTCTTCATCAAAGAAATCTGTTGTAGCTAGCATGACACTCAATTTATAAGGAGGAGCTCTACCTTGATAGGAAAAGTTAAGCCTCTGGTTGCAATTGAGTGCAACATGATCTGGAATTTCATATATCTGACAGACATGCTTCTCTATTGCAGCAACACCACCACTATAACCTCTACCTCTTGAGAATATTGCAGGAGCATGATGTCTACCACCAATATAACCTTTTCCTCTGAAATAACCTCATATATTGTTGTTATTACGAGTGAATCCACCTATAAAATCACTTCTATGAGAATTTGCCAGAAATGCGTTTGACTCAGAATCAAGTATGAAACTCGATTTCATGTTTCTCTCATTAAAACAGATTCCTTACCCAATAAATTGTTATGCAATTCAATACTGGTGATTAGTGGATAACGATGACGCATAGAAGTAATAAATGGAATTTACTCATCTTTAAGTGCTCTAAGAGTAATTACCACCATATCTCTGTCAGAAACAATCTCACCTGCAACAGCAAGTTGATCTGATCAACTGAGATACACTTCTGTCACTTTGAGTAATGTTGAGTAGTCTAGTGCGTAATTAAATCGAATGTGTTGATGAGGCTTGAGCAAATCTCTCCTCAATGTCAGTCCACAATTGATGTGTTGTTGTAGATCTGGATAAGTAAGCTATCACTTTATCTGAAACAGTCGAATTAATCCACATTCGAATGGTAGCATCTATATCCATCCAATCAGAATAGAGAAGATTTTCTACTTCATTTTGTTCATTATGAGGCGAGGTATAACGAGGATGACAGACGGATGTTCCACTAAGATGACGTTCTAACCTGTATCTTTAAATAACAGGCTCCATCAAGTTTCTCCATATTATGTAGTTACATTCATTAAGCTTTACAATGACAAAATTCTGTAGTTGATTGAGAGACACACAATACTACGAAAAGTAGGATTTTCCATGTTTGAAGCAACGAAAGAAGAAGGAAAATCACGGATCATAAATCGAGAATACAAATTTCAGATTTGAACAGAAAACCTTAAAGCAGAATTAAGAGATGTACAAATTTTAGCTGAAATTCCTCGAAACAGTTGAATTGAATGTAAAAGTAGGTTCAATACAACAGGAGAAACCTGAAACGAAACTGATCTGAACAAAATCAGACCTAGAAAACAAATTGAGAAGTCGAAATCTACTAATCTTCTTCAAGAAAAATCATCAACACTCATGTAAATAGCTCTACAAAGAAAGCAAATGATGATATTGATAATCAGAAAATGGATCCGAGGATCGAAAAGAGTTAATGCTAGCTCTAACCAGTCTGATACCATGATAACATGGAGCTGGTGATAGAAAACTTCATTACCAAACTAAGAAGAAGACGATACAAATGTTACTTGAAAATGATCACAAATGATCAGTATTTAAAGAAGTCTTAACCGACTAAACAACCGCTAATAGTATACACGTACTAAACACCCAAACACAAACTAAACATCACATGGCATATCATGTGAAAATTGATCAATTTTTAACCGCATGAGGAAAAATACATTCGAACATTTCTTTAACCGTCACCACTGCATTCCTTAACCTTCACAGCTTCACTTATTATATCATTATATTTCTCTCACAATAACACTTGCAGATGTTACATAATAGTTTATCATCTATTAAAAGACCGTTCAAAGCTGAAATAGGGTTAAGGCAGATTTCCCGTCAAGTCCTTTTGCATGGTAGTGCGTAGTATACTCGTATATTGTTGTTTCTCTGTATTTAGGACGATCAGTTTCTGACAACAACTCCTTGATTGGTCCATACTTTCTTGTTGATGGTTCAAGATGGGTACCGTGAAAAAAACAGGCAACTGATACTCGAGGATTCTCAAGGTTGGCTAGGACCCTATGCTCCACACTCTTAAGCCGATCATTGGATATAAGCTGCACCCGGAAACATAAAACATTAAACATTTAAACTAGTGGAGAATACTAGTATATACTGCAAATGTTTTGAAGACTTGTTTAATTCCGATAGCGAAAAATGCACGATTTATAAAGGGGTGCAATGATTAGCAGAGGTACTATTTGCATGATCTGACGGTCAGGATTGGTTTGAATTTTTTGTCTGATATGCAAATTGTACCCCTGTTAATCCTGGTACAAAAGATCAGCAACGTTCACGATGAGAGCACCCTGCACTGGAGGGACATCAACCCACTGATTCTTATGAAGTACTTGAAGAGCACTAATATGGTTATCTTGTAGTAGTATGGTGAGAAAATCTGAATCAGCATGTTTGGCTGTGCCAATAGTGAGTTCGGGTTGGGGACACTCGGGATAGTAGTGACAGAGAAGAGCCCAACCTTTGGCACAGTCTATGTCCTTGAGATAATTCTGGTTTAGTCCCAGACCCTCTGAGACTAACTCGAACAATTCCAAACCCAATTTTTCTACATGATCTGAGTATTGCATCAAAGTATCCCTAAGAGAAGTACACAACAAAAATAATTGCCATCAGTCGTTACAAATCCAACAATAATAATTCCAAACCCAATTTTTCTACATGATCTGAGTATTTGTAAAATTGCCATCAGTCGTTACAAATTTTACCGCACTATGGTGAAATAATAATTTACCTTAGAATAGCTGGAATTTCTTCTGGCTTTGGGGGTGTGGGAGCTATTTTACAGTAGAAAGTGTCCCTCCAGTTAGCAGATGGTGCTTGGAAAAGATCAAAATTACTATGATAACTAGAGTTTGCCGCAAGATTACGTCTATAAAAGGCAGCTCTATCTTCAGCCGGCTGTTCATGAAACATGCGCACTTTTTCGAGCATTTCATCCATAAGCCTTTCTGGAACACCATGGTTCACTATTTGAAAGAAGCCATAATTCTCACATGAGCTTATGACTTGATCAATGATCATTTTGCGTTGCTGGGCATCTCCTTTCTTCATTTCTCCAAGGTCGATAACAGGGATGCTAAATTCAACTGATGATCCGGCGTAGGAATCCAAATTCTTGA
>JAJJMA010140700.1:0-30727 GCA_023529015.1 Papaver nudicaule
CTGACTTAACTCTCTACTCTGTTTTCTCTCGCTCTCCTTCCTATCCTGAGCTTAAACTCGCTTATATATGAAGGAAATAACTGACCAACTCGTGCATAACTGATGCACAGGCTTTGGACACGCCATCTGTCCAAAGCAACCGTCAATAACTGACTAAAGTGGCCTATGCCTGAGCAGTTCCTAGCAACCTTGGCCAAACAACTCAACACCTGTCCCATATGGTTACTCGTCCTTCTTCTAGGCCACAACCCACTTTATAACCGTCTTCACTTGCCTATGTACTTTGGCCACACGTACTAAGTCATAACTGACTTGTAACTGCCATCTTGACTCATCCAACAACAAACTCGCATCCATAAGCCTGTCGGCTCACTTGGCCTTGGCCTTTACTATTTAGGACGCATATACTAGAGTAAAGCCATGCCATTATGCCTACATTGTTGTTGTCAACTCGCTTCTAAGCATTACGCGTATCTTTGGCTAAGTACTTTGACAATGGTGATGCATGCAATATGCATCACCAACTTCGCGTATACTGTCCAAGCCTTGGTCATGGCCTTGGATCAGTACTTAGGCCATCTCATAGCCTATGTCAAGTCCTTTGCATATCCCTTGAGCTGGGCTAGCTCATGCTCACGGACTCATGTCAATACACCGTCACTTGGTGCATGCGCATTGGCCTACTCTTGCCTATGCCATGAAGCTTCATTCGTCGGATGATTGTCGCTTCATTGCTGGGCCAATGTTAGGGACAGTAATAGTAGGCTATAAATAGCCACTTACCCTCGTGTTAAAGTTCTGTCGTCCTTGATTTCCTTTAAATAAACAAACAAAACCAGTTCTACTGTTTCTTGATTATCGGAGAATTACTATTAGCAGTACTCTGTTCCACACCTCTCTATCTATCACCATTTCTTTTACAGTTTTTTTCATGCAAAAACTTGCCCTCCTATCTGGGAAGGGATGTTGCTGGGTCTTAAAGGGTGCATATGCTACTACATATGATGCTACTTTTGGGGCTGATGGCGGTTTGATTTCGATTTCTAGTTCGATGATGCTCAGCAATTCTTCAAGCAACGGTTCAAGAGGAGATGTACTTCTAGGGTTTGCCAACCCGTTGGTCCACAAATGTATTCAAGAGAATTTAGGATTAGCTTCTTTTTGTTGCTCTTATTTTTTCGGCTTAGCCGATCTATGTTATCTTGTAACAACAAAGTGTATGGTAGTTGGACTAACCACGTCTAACTATATAAGGTTTGTCTTCTAAATAAAGCGTTGTTTTTCAAAAAAAAAAAAAAAAAAAAAAAGGATATATGAAGCAGAATTTGGAACTGTTGAGTCTTGTATTGCAACTTTCAGCAGATTAGTACGTGATACAGATGGACATGGAACTCACACTGCCCGACAATTGTTGGATCATTGGTCAATAATGTGAGATTATTAGGGATTTCTCAAGGAACTGCAATAGGTGGTACGCTGAGTGATAGGTGCGCAAAATACCTATTCAAGAGTACCTTAATCATACGCTTTAGTCGACTTGAGCCTCATACATTGTGTGTTTTACTCGTTTTCTATTTTGCATGTAATTTGAAATAATATTATAATAAATGAAGCAGAAACAACTCTATTCACAACTTGGCGACTCTAGGTTGGTCGGATACAAGAGAAGAGCAAGGCTGGAAGGTGTAGAAAAAAACAGAGTTACTAAAGGCAGACAAGAATTATTGAGGCACCCAGACAAGGTTACTTAGGGCTGCCATGGAGTACAAAGTGCACAAAGGGCACCACAAGGAGTTCAAGGCACCGGGCTAACCCCAACCTCAACTGGCCGCTAAGGGGTAACCCTTATCCTAATAAAAATCAGACACGAGTTTTCTTTTCCTTCTTCAGATCTGGTCTGTGTAGGAAACAAGCAGAAGCAGAGCAGACATAGGCGATTGCAGCAGGGAAAATGGCGGTGATGGTGGAATCTAGACTTAACGGATTCAATGGGTCGCACATCAAAGATACAGCAGGGAAAAGAACTGATGGTGATTGCTTGAAGTGTTGCAGGGGGATTTAGCTGTTGTCAAAAGTGGGATTTGAGCTGTTTTTTTTTTCCACATGGAACAGGTAGGAGCTGTTGGTATTGATAGAAGCAGAAGAAGAGAAGAGGATGATCATCTGAGGGGTTTAATGGTGAAATTGGACTGTTGGGGATTTTGAGCTGGGTTCCAGCTAATGATTAGAGAAGGCAGATGGGTTGATTGTGATGATAACGATGGCCGAAGAAGAATTGGTGGGATTTGAAGGTTTGTATGGGATTGAATGATGATTTGAATGAATGGGTTGTCATCGGAATTTGGTTGGAAGTTTCTGTGTGTGTGTTTGATAGCAGGGGAGTGTTGGAGCTCAATCTGATGCTCCTGAAGGAAGAGATTGTACTGTCAGGCTCAAGTTTCCGACGGAGAAGTTGAAGATGGTGGATGTGCCAGAAATACGTGTGCAGATGAGAATAGCACGCATGCGCTTGACACATGCGAGGGCAGAACTGTAGTGGGCTCGTCTGTTTTGGGCTCATAGAAGTTAATGGGTCAGTTGGGTTCTAAAACTGTGTTGGGCTGCGATGTTGTTTTGAGGTTAGGAAATCAGGTTTAGGTTTTGAGTGTGAATAAAAAGGAAGAAAAAGTGACAGGAGTTTTTTATCACGCACAGTTTTGAGGTTTTTGGAGAAAAGTTCCTGCACGTTTCCCGATGCGAGTTTGAGAAGGGTTTTTGGCACGGATTTCGAGGTGGAGCTTTGGGGGAAAGATTGGAACTTGTCTACAAAGGGTTTTTATGATTTCTTTCACTTCTATATTGTTTTATTTAGCTTTCAAAAACATCATGAGTAACTAATTTACTTATTATTGGTTAAGGATGTAGTCCTAAATTGCAAAAGACATGTTATTTGAATAATTGTGGAGTAAAACCTTATTCTTTTCATTATCGTCTCTATTTTACCGTATGATTGAGTGTATGATTGATGTATTACACTAAGTTTAGATACCTTATGATTCAAGTGGCCAATTGAGTTAAATTGTGTCTACAACTATTGCTAGAATTAGGTTATGAGATACGAAATAGTCGATTACCTATTCACAAGTAGCACAACATGATTCTTGAGGTGGTGATAGCTTTGAGAATCATGTGTAGGATATTGCCTTTGTTGAATGAACCATTCATGGTGGTTCATTGCATTGATTAGTCTATTTCATGGAATTTAATGCTCTTAGAGAGTTGAACTCGATTACTCATGGTGTCGAGTTTTTCTCTAGGTAGGATTCATGCATACATCGTTATGGTGCATGATGACTCAAGGAAATTGCGGAATATATTTGCGATGAATTATTCTAGGACTTTTGATGATGATAGAATAAGTAGAGACTTCATATATTATTTCATATGCATGTTGAGCAATTGAAGACAAAAACCTTAACCAATATTCGTTATTTTTGATTTCATATTATTATTCTGTATTTCATATTATTCTTTGCTTTCGTTTATTTGCTTTAGTTTATTTTGCTTTAAGTATCAAAACAACAAACAAACCCCCCCTTTTTGGTTACTTTAGAATTCGATTATTGAAATAACAAATCATTACCTCTTCGTGGACGAACTTGTTCTTACCATTATATTATATTATCATATATTGTGAAGGTTTAGAGCTTAAGTATATTTGTGCGGATTCGACACGCATCACTGAGTGCTAGACTTGCCATGTACAAATCATGTAAGTTCGATTTTTATAAAAGAGTTTTGATTCCGAGGCTTCAAAAAACTGATGTCCCTCTACTTTTACTTCAAGTTCAAATATCCAACCCATCATTATAAAGGGTGTCAAAAAATAGTGAAATGTCTAAGTTATCCTTATACAATTTTTACTAATTTTTACCCAAAAATACCCTCATCCTAATTAAAATACTTAATATCCCACACACCAAAAAAACTTCTCCCCTATTTTTTTTCTCTCCTACTTCTCTTCATTTCACGATTTCCTCTTCCATATTTCTCATTTTCTTGTTTTTGATCATAGATACAACCAACACTGATGGAACAATGGAGCACCAAAGGTAAGCATCTAAACGCACTCTTTGGTATTGATTTTGGTGATAAAACTAGGTAACATTCACTCCATGAAAATCAAAACTTGTACCAGATCAACTTACGGCTGGCTGTTAGAGCCGTAAGTCCTTTATTATGTCTCGCATCTGAAGAGCAGCTAGCCGTAAGTAGTTTGTTAGGTAAGACATTAAAGCTTCAGATCCAAGCCGTAAGTTCAGCTTAATAACCGTCAGTGAGTTACAACTGATTTCGATACTTTAGGTACTAGCCGTAAGTCCGACGTAGATAACAAACTTTTGTGTCGCAAAGTTACCAGCCGTAACTTTATTTTAGGAGACGTAAGTAAGTTACATCTTTTATCTGGTTTAAGTCACCAGCCGTAATTGAACTTACAACTTGTATGTGCTTTGATCATGTGGCCGTAAGTGTAACTGAAAACAATTTTCTCACATTTCTCTACCATATTTTGCGCATCAGAGAACCAGAATCAAGTCCCGTGGTTGCACCAACTGAAATAATGCAAGTACAGATTCCTGAATCAAGTGTTGTGATTGAACCAAATGAAACTAGTGATGAAAATGATACTGGCGCCATCTATATCCCTTGCACCTGTGACTTTAATGCACGACCAGTTCGTAATCTTCGACGCAAGAGAGTTGGTGAGGTGGACGATGTTGGTTGTCGCAATAGAATTTGTCTTGCAGTAGAACGTCTCCGTCCACTTGTCGAGGCCAATGATGGACCGAGCTTTGAACTAATCCGCATCCGAACGTGGTTTGGAACTGGAAATATTAGTTGATTTTTATTATGTGTCGAGCACGGTTCTTCTTTTATGTAATGTGTGTACTTAAACATCTATGAAGGTGAACCAATTTTGTTTTAATGGTTGAATATTAGTAATTATATCATCTATATTTTGAAATTAGTTGTTATGCTATTTACTATTTACACCCGCAGAAACAACTCATATTTGCACCCAACAACCCACATGTGCGGAAAACACACGCATATAAAAAAAACACTAGGGGCAAATCCTCATTTTCATCCTTCTTTTCTTCTTCTTCTTCTTCTTCTTCTTCTTCTACGTCTCCTCTCTTCTTCTTCTCTTCTTTTCCTCGTCTCGCTTAATTGGCGACTACAAAAACTTTCATCGGCGATTAAATTCTATAAAATCATGACGAAGGAATCCAATCCAAAGGAGGCGGATGAACAACCCACCCAATCAAGAGCGGTTTTCTCGGAAAACCCACCGGAACTCTTACTACCTCCACTACAACCGCCTCAACTAATACAATCGAACCCAGAAATGGTATCCCAAAGGTAAGAATTGAAAACCCATCTCTCCAATTTCAGTTTTTGTTGCTTAGATTCATTTTTTATAACTGAAACTAGTTCAAAATTTGGGTTTCAGATGTAGTTACGACTACAAAGGTTTTTACGTTAATAGCCGTAAGTAGTTTGAGTCTAACAAAATGTAGTGTCGCAAGGTTAGCAGCCGTAAGTAGTTATTTACAGCCGTAAGTGGAGTTACGTCGTGATTTTTTTTTTTTTTTTGCTTAGCAGCCGTAAGTTTGTCTGTAAAATTTGATGTAAATTGTAACCTAGATACTGCTTCTAATGCCATATACTTGTCAGTCGTAAGTTACTTACATATTCTTATTTCAAGGGTTATCTAGCCGTAAGCCGTAAGTAGTTCCAATAATTGATTTTATTTGGTCAAACAGTCCAAGTTCACCTCATGTATACCACAGGCGGAAGAAAAAGGGAGCTAATGATCACTCACCTGTCATTTCCCCACCACCTCGTACGGGTGTTAATTTGCACGCCGCCAACAGAGGTACAAGGGTAGGTGAGGTAGGAAGTTCAGGAGTTGTACCTATATTGGGGGATGTTGCTCCAATTGCTGCTGTCGTAGTTTCTGAGGAACTACAACCATTTGTGCCATTGATAGAAGGAGCTCATCTCAATAGCCATCTCTGCCATTGATAGAAGGAAGCTCGTCTCAACAGCCACCACAAGCAAAAGAAAGGAAGAAACCGAAGCCAGCTGGACCTAGACATGCCCACGTTCCAAAACAAGGTCTTTTACCCGAAAAAGATAACGACAGACTTTGGGGTGAGGCGGAGAATCCAAGTGTCTTACTCGGTTACACAAAATCGTGGGCCACAAGAGTTTGTCAGCAACATGTATTGATCAATACTTATCCTAGTGTGTATCCATGTGTCTTACTTGTTTTAACTTTACTCTTACTAACTCTAAAATTGAAACATCATGTATGTAGGACCATAAAAATTCGGTAAGGTATTTGAAGCACCAAAAGGCTGAGGTTTGGGTCATTGGTGATGAAGGTGCACAGGTTCAGAAACTTGTTAAGGATTCAGCTTTATGGCCTGACATTGAGAATTCTCAGGTGGTCCATGATAGTGTTGTGACTACTGCTTTGAGAGAGAGATACTATCCGGAAACCGACACCTTTCATATTGGCTTTGGCGAGATGGTATCCATATTGGACGATATGTGGTCCCTTCTCCGCCTCCAAATTGAAGGAAAAGCCATTCATGAAGGGTTCAATGATAGGATGGATTGGCCAAAACTCTATCAGCTTTGTGAAGATACTCTTGGGTGGAACGAACTTAAATGTATTCAAGAGTTTGAGGAGGCTTCTGGAAAGAGCGAGGAAAAAAAACTAAAATCGGGAAAACACGAAAAGGTGCGAAAGGTAAAGCTTGATAACTTGAGGGCAGAGTTCAGAGGTACAAAAGATAAGGAACTTTTTTTTAATTCAAAAAGATAAGGAACTTTCTACGACTAGAGCTAAGAAAGTGGCCTTCCCCGACCAGTATGGAAACCGGGTGAATATTGGCTACCTTCAATTGTTGAGAACCATTGAGGGCACCCATGAGTATTCGTGGGGGTATGCAGTCCTT
The DNA here is from genome assembly GCA_023529015.1 of Papaver nudicaule. Taxonomy (NCBI): domain Eukaryota; kingdom Viridiplantae; phylum Streptophyta; class Magnoliopsida; order Ranunculales; family Papaveraceae; genus Papaver; species Papaver nudicaule. The sequence goes on from JAJJMA010140700.1 coordinate 7,011, forward strand.
GCATTTTTACTAGAGGGTCTTAGAAAGGCCTCCAGGTAGGGTGCTAGCTACATTGCTGGAAACATTGGTGTTCTACAGGTGATTTTAGATTTCCCTTCCTTATTTAATTGTGATATTTTATGTTCATTTTTATTTGATTAGTAACTGTACGTTATGTTTAAATTTCAGACATGGTTTTACGTCCATTTTCCTTCACTTCTACAACCAAGTTTGAATTTCCACTGGAAGAAGGACAAAGAAAATGAGGATGATGGGGATGATGAGACTGATGAGGAAGATGAGGAACATGATCGCCCGACAGGTATGAAATATCCTTTCGAACACAACCAAGCAAGAAAGAAGGAAGATAAGATAGAGTGGTTGAGGGCAAAGTTAGACGCCTTAGAAGCATCCGAAGTAACCTTTGATCCTTACTTTTTAATAAACCCGGTCACGGGTGAAGACGATCGTGGGCTCTCCAATCTTGCTACCTACAACGGTCCTATCTATCACCCTACAGGGTTCGTGATTACCAATCATCGGCGATGTCTCCGACAAATTGGTTGTATTCAGAAGATTATTGATCATGAGAACTTCACACTGCGACAACAAGATACTAAAATTAACAATAGCTACATCACTCTGACCTACTCTCCATTTCCAAAAGTCGATGTATGGAACCTTCGCCACGAAGCACAATACAACATCCAACGTTGCGAGTTGATCCCTTTATTGGGCACAAAAGAAGCGACCACTGATTATGTGCCATGGTAATACTCTTGGGGTCATCCTTATGTGATTAACCACGATCCGGAAGCAATCCAATGGCTCGAACAGGAGAAAGCGAGACTCAAGAAGGCCGCTGAAGGGACGGGGAAGAAAGACAAGGCGTTCTGGATGAGAATGGCCAATACCGGGGTATGCAAATAAGTTTTACTGTAATTTCAACATACCTTAGATTGGAATACATCTAATCATACTTTATGTTGATATGAAAACAGAAAAAACGAGTATCTATGTTGGTCAAGAACCTGTGTAGCAACATCTCCAGCAGCAAATCTTTGAGCGTAGCCAAACAAGTTGTCCTTAAGAACCAAATGGAAGGAATACATGACCTAACCCCCAAAGGAGATGAGATTTTTGAAGAATTAGAGAGGGGTACCCAGAGGTCGCGTGAATCCTCATCTTCTCGCCAGCGTAATGAATTTTCGGGTAAAGAAACGGAGGAACAAGATATTGAGGAAGAACATATTCAACTCTGTCGAACTCGAGGTGGTCCTCGGATTGTTGAACCAAGTGATACAAGAGGTGGTCCTCGCACTCGTGGAGATGGAGCCAAAGGTCGTGGTGCGAAAAACAAAGTAATTGCTTATAATTGACAAACTTATGTTTTATGTTGTCAATTTGGATGTTTTTTAGCTTCTTTGGATTTTAGGGATGCTTAAGTTTTATGTCTACTTAATGTTTCATTGCTCAAAGTTTTTCAATTTTCAATAGACTTACGACTTGATAATACAAAATTGTAGAAGCCGTAACTTCACTTATACCGGCTTTTAAGTATTTACGTACATTGTGTTGTGGCAGTTACTAGCCAAAAGTAGATAGAAAAACTTACAAGAGAACTCACTGAAATACAAGATCACTTACGGATGTAACTCTTTAAACGTAACTCTTTTACGACTATTGTGTTGTGGCAGTTACTAGCCGAAAGTAGATAGAAAAACTTACAGGAGAACTCACTGGAATACAAGATCACTTACGGCTACCAACGGTAAAAACTAACCAAACGTAAGTAGAATTTTTGATGCAGAAAAATCTGTAAACAAGTAAGTAGCCGTGAGTCAAAGTTAAAAGACGTAAGTAACTTACGGCTGATATGTAGGTTATCGGTATCAGCCGTAAGTTCTTTGAATGTTTGAAAATACAATTTTTTTTAAAATTAAAGTAATTGTAAAGAGCCGTTGAGAGTCTCAACGACTCTTTTTTGAAAAGCTTATATCCGTTGGACATTGTTTTCCTATAAAACCCAACCATTTATTTGCAAAATCCACACATTGCTCAACAAAACTCTTCTAAAGTCTCTTCTCTTCCATACTAAGCTTTAGCTTTTAGTATCACTTAAGTAACCTGAAAATGGCTCACCAAACTGTTGTTGGTTCAAAGTTTACTGAAAAGTAAGATGCTTGACTTTCCGCAAACTATATCATTCACTATCCGACGAAAGAGCAATTTCGGGCTTTCAAGGGAAACTTGGAGTGGGGATTGCCTCCAGAAACCTGGTGGGACATTACCGAGGACTTATGGAAAAAAACCAAAAACCCGATGACACGCAAAAAGTTTGTGCTGATGGTGCGATGGTCGAAAATTCAAAGACGGGTTCGTGAATTCATGAAACTAGTATTTATTAACCAATGTTGCCGTTTTGAGGGTGAAACCGATGAAGACATTGTGAAGAGATCTCTAATGGAATGGCGTCGATTGAACAAAAAACATTTCAAATATGAAGCTCATTATAGGCAATGTAGGAGGTTTTTTGTGAATCTTCACGGTAGCAATGGTGACTTAATATAAGTCAGTCGTGATGGTAAAAATTAATATGTAATGCATCTATGTAAGAGTTAAAAGATATTTATGTTATGTGAAAATTATATTGCAAAGTTATTTTTGTATGACAGTGTAACCCACGACTTGTAATTACACATTAGTTAGTAGCCGAAAGTTGATTTACGGCTACTGCAGTAAGCCTGGGACCAGCCGTAACTAACCTACGGATGTAATACTTACATAAGAATACCAGGCCTATGAATGTTACGACTACTGAAGTTAGCCTGGGACCAGTCGTAACTATTCTATGCCTTCAAAATTCATCCAAGCTTTCCAGCCGAAAGTTCAGTTACATCTTTTAAAGAACACTTGAAAACATCAAGTCTTTGCCAAAATATTTTCATAATCCAAAATACATTCATCATATTTCAACAAAAGAAACAACAAAAAACATCTATCACTAACAAAAGATTGACATTCCTTAGAACATTAACATATTCACCCACATCTTCAAGCTTCTTCTTCCCCTTCATCTTCTTCATCGGTCACATCAATTGACGGTTTTTGGGGTTGTTGGGATCGTTGCGACGATAACAAAGCATCCCAAGTGTTCATTTCCGTCTCGTATTGTCCATACCATTCCTTAGCTATCTCTTTATGCAAAGTTGTAGAGGACAACGATGGTAATGGGAAACCATTATCTAACTTAAGCCCTATGAAATGATTGCCTCCAATTTGTGCAATCACAAGACGTCTAGGCTTGCCAAGATATACATGTTCTTGACTATGCCTTGCATAGTTGGGAGTGTACGTGTTATTACCACCACGGGAGAATTAGTGAACAACGCATTGGAATTCATCGGCAATTAAGTGCCCGTATTCCGGAAATGCCATCCAGTTTCCACTTGACATAAGATCACCTTTCCCGATGAGTCTCCTATTCATTGCCTCTAGTTTATCATTGTCTTCCCCATCACCCGATAACAAATAGTAGTAAACATCCGGCTCTCTATTAAATCTTGCATGAAACATCATCCTAACATAGGTGGGTTGGTTCACCCCGGGAAAGGGTCCTGGTTGTTCCGATGTAACAGGGTCCATGGAGATTATGTAGTCATTAATTATAGAGGGGAGTTGCTCCATCCACTCATAATAAATCATGTGGTAAGGCCTTTGAATGTTACCAAGTTCATCTAGAGGGGTTCTATAAATTCCACGAGGTTCGCGACGTACCTCCTTCCATTCTTAAAAACCCTCCTATTGTCAACAAGCTCTTCAACAATCACATCCGGGGTGCTTTTGTTCTTCACTACCGGGGTGCAATTCTTCTTCAAACTTTGATTGGTAGCCTTACTATTTTTTTTTTCGGGGGATGTTGCCAAACCCTTGCCTTTGCCCTTCACATTCCCTTGTGTTGGAATCCCCTTGTCTTTGCCCTTCACATTCCCTTTTGTTAGAGTGGCAACCGTTGGAATCTCCTTTACATTGGTTGACGACTTGTTGAAGCTTTTTCCGTTGGAGGTCGCTTACGTTTCTTGTTGTTGACAAATGCTTGAAGGGTGCAATCCATGTCGTCTAAACACTTTACCTCCCCCAAGTTCTTCATCATCTCGAAGTCTTCACTCTCTTGTTGTTTCAACAACTCAAAGATCGAAGGGTCTCTTGTCTTTGACGCAATATTTCTCTCTCTTGCCAAAACACGAGCAACTCTCCGGGGAACCTTGGTGTTAGGCCTACCCCTACCATTCTTTTTTTTATCCGATTTAAAATATCACATCTAGTGTGTGCATAAGCCCATGCTCGAAACCGTGCGCACCAAGATTTCCTTTGTCCCACATTCATGTCCTTCCAATACTCCATCATTGTTTCATATTCATATGTCGCATTAAACTCTCCCCCAAAATTGTCATCGAGGACTTGTTCTTGGAATGAAAGTTGCCTCCAAAATGGATCGATCTCGTCAAGTGGGATCACACCGTCTTCGTAAGTCGGTATTCTATGGAAACATGGGAGTCCCATGGATGACATATTGGGACAAATACACTCATTGTTGTATTCTCCCTTTGTAGATTTCTCTCGTTCCTTCATGCCTTGATTGATAGCCCAATGAGACACAAGATGGGTGATTCCATCTAGACAAGGTTCGTTAAGGTATTTGGTGTGCTTATTCATTCGATTCCATTCAAATTAATGTTCCCTTAATCCTATCTAGATCACCTTTGAAATACCTTTTCATGGCGTTGAAGACCTTAACAAATCCACCATCACCATTTAAAAGATTTCTTTTGAACCGGCCGTGAGCGGACTCTACGGAACTTGTTGCTTGGTTATTGTAGTGCTTGTGTTGATTGGTGAAAGCCGCGACAAACCGATACTTGTGAGGGTCAAACCATTCCTCCTCGAGTACCTTTTAACTTCGGGACCCCAATATCTCAACATCTCACTTGCCTTTTCTTCATAATCCTTGATTGTGAGTGCCCAAACCAAGTGATCTCATTGTTCCTATAACTTTTCCTATTCATCTTTATTGAACTCTTCCAATTTTTTCAACTCCTCCAACCTTTCCTTCATTTTCGCTTCCGGTAGTTTCTTAGCTTTGATATACTCTTCTTTCATTGTTGGTGCGATAAGAGGCTTGCACTTCACTTGTACACTATTCCATGCGTGAAAAGTGCAAAGCATGTTGTGAGCATCCGGAAAAACTTCAACTGTTCCAATGACCAAACATAGCTTTCCTCTGTCTCGTCCATCATATAACAAAACCGATGGTGATTTGTAGATGTTTGACCAACTAAATTCAAGAGAGGTAGATGGTACTTGTTGGTCTTGTAAGTGCAATCCAACAATAGAACTTGGTGATTGCACCGTGCCAATTTTATGAATTCCGGATGAGCAACAAACATGTGGGTCACTTTGTAATCCGCGTCCTCCTCGAAGTAACAAGTGAATTTGTCTTTCAAAGCTTCAAAAAGTTTTTGTTGCATCTCGGACCTACCTTCCCATTTTTCTTTCGTACATCCCATTCACTAAAGTTCTTTCATGGGGAGTTAACCTTGTGGCGCAATCATGTTTATGAAAACTCTCCGGTGGATCGTGGTTGTGACAATCGAATATTACCGTCTTCAAAAACCATAACCTACTATTCTTGTTTTGAGCAAATTGAAGTTTGAAGGGGCAATTCGATTCTTTGTGAAGGTTGTTGACGACTTTCTCTTAAACTTCTTGGGCTTCGGCAGGCTTCCCTTTTTTTCATGACTCATATGTAGACCACTACACTCGCACACCATTTGAAAACGGTTATATATCACACAACTTTCTTTGACTATCATGCACATCTTCTCTTTAACATGTGCAATAGCCCAGTCGGCGGCTTCTTCCTTACTCAACCATGTCTACATTAAAAACAATAAACAAATTAGATAACAAAACATTTGAAATAATATTTATGCACGCATTCAATACATAAGAGGGTCCACTTACAATGGTTTTGACAAATGGTGCATAATGCTCGGTAATGTCATGCCAAACACGAGAAGTCGGTGGTTGTTATCGATTGGAACAATTATTGACACAATCTATAAAACAAAAACAACATGTAGGTGTCAAATTAGTCACTATCGTAAACTTACGGCTTCAAATACCAGCCGTAGATAGAGTTACGGCTGGGTAATACAGACGTAGATCAGGTTACGGACCATACCGATACTTTCCTAACGAGCCGTAACTAACAATTTTCAAAAACACAAAAAATATTATCAGACAGGAGTACTTACGGCTGGGAATTGGTGAACATTAACTGGCCGTAAAACAACTTACGGCCATTTAGTTCACCAAGATAACAGATGTAAGTCAAACTCAAATAAACTTGATGGTCGCAATTTTATGAGTCGTAAGTATCCTCTACCAGCCGTAAGTATGGGCAGCGAATAGCATTGAATATTCTCATGCACAGACTTACGGCTGGTAAGTCTCACTCGGTCATAACCGTAACTTGTGTACGGCTGGAAAAACCCTCAAATTGTATACTTACGGCTCGGATCTGAAGATCTTTCAGCCGTAAGTCTAACTTACGGCTGCTGTTTCAAGCCGTAAGTTCCTTCTGGAACTCACAAAAATCACATTTTTACGTGATTTCAAGTGTCCTGAGAGAAATAAAAGCATACCTGATTGTTCTTGAGGTTCTTCTTCATTGGGGACTCTCTGGTGTTCGTAATCTGCATGATCGACGTCGTATTTGTCGAGAAAGTCTTCACATGTGCGTACAAACTTTTTACCATCAAAGAAATTGTATAATCCTTCATTTCCTTCGACGTGTCTTTCAGTGAAGTCGTCTTCAATGGAAAAGGATACTTCTAGCTCCATTTCGGTGCTTGATTCACTTATTTTGGTTGAGTGAATCAAAAGTTGGTTTTTTTTTTTTCTCTCTTCTTCTTCTTCTTCCCTCACTGATTTTTTTTAAAAAAAATGTTACATTCTTGGAAAATCAGGTCTTAATATATTTTGTTAATCATGTTTTAATTAATTTGATTATTAGTTTAGTTACACTAAACATAATGGGTAAATTTGGTATTTAAAAAAAATTACATAGGGAGAGAGCCAAAATGCTATATGGGGGCTTCACGTTTTTTTGAAGCCCCAGAATCACAACTCTTATAAAAGCGTGAGGATTTTTCTAAGCTTCTGGAAAATGCTTTGGAGTAACTGCCATATCTCATCTGCCGTTTGCAGAAGATACCTTAGTATTCTTGGAAGGCAGAGAAGAGGATGTGGAAAAACTGCTGCTAATTCTTTAGTCTGAGAAGCTATTACTGACCTTAAAGCTAATCTTAAACAAAAAGTTCAGTGACCAGTATTGGTGCTGACAACAGAATAAAATCCATTGCAGATATCTTAAATTGTGAAATGCAAGCATTACATCTCTAATATCTGTTGAAAAATTATGCACAATTGGTCTGTGACATTATAACTTGCATACTTTATCACAATCGTTTATGCCTCAAATCAGAACCAGGTTTTCTGTTAAAGGTGATGTTTATGTACCCTTGCACACAAGTAACAAGAATTCTAAGAGTAATCCCAATATTATCCAGATTAAGCTACAATCCAAACATGACAACTTAATTATCAAGTGGTTTCATGGTTTCATAAACACTACTGTATCGGCGGGTCTAAGATATCTTACAAAAATTTGCACATTGTTTGCCAATGGAAGTTAAAATAAAAACATAATAAGACAAACATAAACAAGGTGCCCCGAACTCAGAACCAGGTGCTTCAAGCTCAACTCAGAACCAGGTGCTTCAAGCTCCACAACGTAACTTAGGGATTAACACGTTGTTGTAATCAGTTCATGAGCTTCTGCACTAGCCACAAAGAAAGAGGCATTAAACAACAACAGAACAATTGGTTGCATTGAATTTGAAAACCAAAAAACACAAACATAAATAGTAGGTGTTGGCGGAGGTTGACTTGCCTTTTATTCCATTTGTGGTATTTTTACTAATGAAAGATAAATATAGTAAGCGGCAACTCCAATTGTGAAAGTAGACGCAGTGGCCATCGACTTGTTAACTGCATCAGCCTTTGCAAATCTCGCCTTATGAATTTTCTGAAAAAAGACACGATTTGAAACCTTCATTAGGTTAATCATTTGAGGTCCTCATCAATAAAGGGCTCATACAAATTTGGCACCACTGTCCCATAAAAATAATTGTCTCCATTATATAGGCATATAGACAACAATGGGATAAGCAGACAAAAGTGCTGAAAGAAAAAGAGTGCTTACAAAGGCATTACCGACGACTAAAACGAGTCATTACAAAAGATAGAAGCAAACAACCAAAAAAAAACAGGTGATAAAACACTTCAGGGAAATGAGAGAAGATTTGTAATAGTAAGAATTTGCCAGGATTTTCACTTTTACTGTTGTAACAATGGGTCGTGGTTATGCATAAGAAAGATGGGTACTTGCCCATAAAGGCCTAAAACTCGCTTGGGAACACAGTGCTGAATGAGTAAATGTTCAAGTTTTTGAGAGAAAAATGTTTTCCATTCGCCATTGATGCCAAGATTGAAGGAGACAACAACATGAATCATTCTATTAGCTCATTCGGCACATTCTGAATCATCGACATCGACATGTCGAGGACAAAAAGCATCTCACCTATAAGAATCTCATTACTAGGAATTCAGTAAAAAATTCATTACACGGAATCCAGTGCTGAAGTAAAATAGACAAGATTTTCCAGGCTGGACTGACCTTACCTGGATTTTTTACTCGAAGGAAACCCTCATAAGACTCAATGTTACATGAAATGATTGGATTTGGAGCACTAGCTAGTACGATTAAAGCTATATATAGGACAAACTATGCAATGCAAAGAACAGAAAAATAAAAACCCAGCAAGTTGAGAACTCTAGTGGATATAGTTATCACCTGAGAGACATGAAATCTACAAACCCTATTCATGCAGACCAACTGAAAATGCACATATACCAGAATGTGACTTACCAATATTCAGTTCATTGTAACATGCAGTGATAACAATTCTCACAAAGAAGGCTTCAATGCAAAAGTAGAAACTAAATGTTTCTGAACAATGCAGATATCATTTGAAAATGAGAAATGCAGAATATGGATATAACCAAGCTAAGCAAAACATATAATATCCAACAATACTCTTTTTGACTTCAATTCTCAGACCTTACACCGATCCCTCAATATGAACTTATCCCAAGAGATTCTACCCAGTAACACTACTAGAATGATCAAGTTGAAGCTGAAATTCCTCTAAGATTAGAAAAAAATAGAACTAAAATCAGAAACATAAGGAAAAGTGTTTAGTCAACATTTAACATGATTCCAACAGAATTAGAGAACTAACTACAACTATATAATTTGCAAGTACTGCAGCAGTACTAGTACCAAATCTGAACAAGGAAACAACTAGTCGAGGCATGGAGAACCTGATCCTTTTTTTCTTTCAGACTTATTCATAGAAAGTGATGGGAGATTTCAAGGCAGATTAGTGTTCAGGTCGTCATACAAAGACATATAAAGGACACAATGTTAAAGATTAGATATGCAACGCCCGGTGACATTGTAAGATGTAGAGTACATTACAATAATCGTGGGGAGACCTTTCTACTGGAATTACAAGCATGATCTTTCTGTTTCAGCGATAAATGTTACAATCACACAAAATCAGCTAGGGTATATGTAAGAGAAAGATCTACCTTGTTGTACTGTGCTATATTTTTCAATTCCTTAAATTCCTTGATAAGCTGAGGGTCCCCACTCTTAATAATTCCAGCTTCAGTTTTCAAAAGTTTTTCCAATCTAGCTTCATACTGCATACGACATACAATTAACAGATTATCAAACTTCACACGACAACATCATTAAAACTTTAAATGATCAAGAGTCAAAAAAGAAATCATAGTAGAGAAAGTTTCGCAGACTGCAATTTGGTGAGCATCATTGTAAAGCTTAAGAGTCAAAATAGTAACAGTAGCTCACGTCTTTGCGATAAATTTTTGGAGATTCTGCTGCTTGGGCACTGAAGTTCCTGGAGACTCCCCTGGAGAGCCTCTCAGATAATAGTCTTCCTGTGGCTCTGAGTGCCATCTTGCGAAGTAGCAGAGAATAGATATCCTGTTAAATTTTTTTGAAACAACCGTATATGAGTGTCGAATTTAAGGTATTAATCCAAATGCAAATAAGGTGGGCACATCTCATAGTTATGACAGATAATGATTCGAAAATGTTAGAAAACAAGCTTGATTCACACTACTTCCACGCCTTCCAACGTGTCCACCTGATTTGGCTATACATACTTAACACATCAGCAGTATGATGTGTTCAGGGAAAGAGAATTATAGTAAATCTCAGCCATTTATCTATTTCAACGGCTGAGAATCAGATCACTTTCCTTCCCTTGTAACTTTGCAAATCTGTCGTTTGCTTAAGCCTTCACCGAAAAATTACAAGGAAAAAGCACTTTCACTTATATGCTGTTACATTTTGATTGTTTGATTGCAATCAAAAGCTCATAACTTAGTCTCACAATCATTCACACTACCTGTATATGGAATCGTGAACTGACAACAACAAATTCTAGCATATAACAGGGTAATTACTTGGGCAAAGAACAAACTATTAAGTTGATACTTTAAGCAATTAACCCATTCGCAGTTATCACTACAAAGCTAATCAGAGCATGACAATGTAACTAAGATTCTTGCAAGTAAAAAACAAGGAATGCCGTGGATTTACAAGGAGCAAAGCATCATAGCATATACAGTAATTAACGTATTGAAGCTAGCAATTATCATCTGTAGAGTACGAAATTAGGACATAAGCAGCGCATAAGGATCTCCCCTTTCAATTGAAGGAGTCCAAATTTTGCAGTTGAAAACTTGAAAGAATAACTTGAAACATCTTAAAGTGAAACCTAATAATCAAATTGAGAAAATAAGGATCACCCCATTTAAAACCCAGACTGTTTCATACAGACCCAAAGATAAATTTCAAGAACCCAAATTTCTATAAATTCTAACTCGAACCTAAAATCCATTTCGAATCAATCAAAACACACACGATCTTAATTAAGATTACATTCAACAACTGAAGAGGAGGGTTATAATGACTGATTACCAGGATTACATTCATCTCTGTATTAATACTACTCACCCATTTTTTCCATTCATGTTTAGATTATTCGAACCCTAGATTTTGAAAATGATACCATTCAGAGGAGATAATAACAAAATTTGATTCTGTTCTGTAGAACAGTAATGAAAAGTGGAGATTAAAAAATTCCAGAGAAAGCTTGTCTTTTTTTTCTGTCTCCTAAAAATGATACCGGGAAGATTATGATCAACCGATTGATAATGAATCTATCCTAGTATCCTATTTCCTGAATCCCTAGGAGGGAGGAACAAATGAAGAAGAAGGTGTATACATACTGAACCTAAAATTGAACTCGTTCTCATGTGATTTATCATCGTGATTGAAATTCAAACCAAACCCATCAAACAAAATGAAGAAACATTGCCATGGATAACCCGGAGAAACCAAACTAAAAATCTTATCTTTGGGGGAAGGAAGACAAAACCCTAGATCAGATTTCAAGTAAAAAGAAACATAAAAAAGAAGATCAAACGAACCCTAAATTAGTTTTCAAGGGAGAAGACGTACCTGTTAGCTCCGGTTCTGAAAACCCTAGCTTTGCTTTGCTTTGCTTTGCTTTTTCTCTTCTCGCGGCTCTCTTTCTTCAATTCTTCTTTCTTTGGTGTGATGGTAATGAGAAAATTCCGAGCGGAGGAAATGATGAAAAAAGAGTTTCACTCCCGACACGTGTATAAGCTGATCCGAGACCAGACCAGACCAGCCCCAGTGATTCAAACCTCTGTTTTTCAACTCTAACCTTCTTAGCAAAATTATGAGCCACATTATTGGCTAATCTATTTATTGACTTACAAAACCAGAATTTTTTACTTAAAACTGATTATTTAATGTTTAAGATGGTGTTCTGGTTAGTCCAGTGAACACTACACTCATCTTCATTGACTGGCTTGACCACGGAATCACTATCTATTTATGTTCTTACTTTTTGAAAACCTAATTCATTTTTCCACTGAACTGCTTCAGACATAACCTCACATTCCAGCTTCTCTGCATTCAGCTTTGCACCTACTCCTCAATGAATATACCTTCCTTTGGCCCCAATGCATTTTCCAGCAAAACTACGGATAGCCAGTCCATCACTTCCTTCACCAGTATCACTATAAAAGGAAGCAACAACATTCACTTTCACATAATCAATATCAGGTGGTATCTACTCCTTGACCTGCAATTCATTAGGCACATGAGTACTACTATCAGTAGCACAATTCACAATTTGGTTTATCAATTGTTTTACTCTCTCAGCAGTACTAATACCATTTGGTTTTGTTCCCTGGAAAATGAGATTACATCTTGTTTTCCATATCATCCACATAGTAGTCATACAAAAAGTAAGATGATCAAAAGTATATTGACTATTTATACCTGGATTATAGTTTGTGGTAAGACAACGGTTAATCAAATTAAAGAAATCTGAAAATTGCATGATGTCACTATATATATCAAAGTTCACTCAATTCTAAACAGTCCTAGCAAACTCAACATCATACAAACTACAATGTGTATTAATATCCTTATTATTATATCTATATATCTTATCCCTAGTTGATAAAAAATTTCTAAGGCTTTTCCACACAAATAGTAGTATTCTATGTGGTAATTTGGTTTTCCACAGATTTTTCTATTTTTCAGCATCACCTGCAGCAAGAGAGTTGTAGTTGTGAGCGGAAAAATCTATTTGTTTAGATCATGAGCTCACAATCAATATCGCAGCATACATGTGAGTGCGATACAATAATGATATCACAAGATATAACTTTGAAGAAGGCCATTACCGATTATCTCATTTCGGGAGATACCAGCAATAGTCAACATATTTCAGATTAGCTTAGGTTTACCACATTAAGAGATCAATATGAAAATAAATGATTGATCCCGTACGGAATGCATGACTGCGGGATCTGCATGCTTATAAAGATATAATGGCATATGTACAAGATAGATTGCGGTTATGCTGTTGAATTAATGGAATCATGACTCATATTGCTTGAACCTGACATGTAAAAACGTTAATGAAAGAACTTCTCATCTCATGTATGAGAATCATTGAAGATGTAAAAGGTCTTTTTGAGTGATTGATCGGACTTACAATAGTATGATTCTCGTTTCTCCTTACTTCTAGACTAGGATTAGATAAATAAACCTTCTCTCTCCTATCTTAGCTCTCTCTTCTCTTTTTTGTCGACCCCCCTCTCAATGTGTAGAGTCGGGTATTTATAGATTCGAGGTAGATTCACTGTTCATTGATCTACTCTCGTGCGGTGTTTGGTGCGGTATGACGGACATGCGGTCCTGTGTCATTCTCGCACAGTCTTAGCGGACTGCGTTCGTCCTCGTGATAATACTTGGCTGTGGTTAGGCCATGTGTTCACCGTACAAAGACCCGTTGGCATTAAATGCTTCTGCCACGTCTTGTCCGTCTCTGTGCGGTCCAATCACCTCCAGCGGGGTCTGACCGCATCTCAACCGTTGATTTCAAAGGATCTCGAGATCCCATAAAGCAACTTTAGGCTCCTTCTTGGTGTGTCTCCAAGCATCGTATTATGTTGCTACTGCCTCCAGATCTTGCCACGTGCGTCATGACAAATGTGCTATTACAGTAGTTTCTATTGTTTGAATTACACAAAAGCCCTTTCTTGTCTAGTTTCTAGATGAGACGGTCCTCTCCTGTTATAGCAACCTGCATACTTATAATTTTTATTAACCAGTATTAGCATCAAAAAGACTCCTGATCATATTGGAGTCCATGTTCTAGTTCCTACAACAAAGAGGTCACAAACCTTAGTATAAGCACCCAAGTCAGATGCACCATTAAGAGGGATAGAGGGCTTATCAAGCCCCATGACCCATACATCTGACCAAATATCAGTTTTAGTATCACTACCATATCTTACAATCCACAATGAAAATTGCTTGACAACTTCCATTCCATCGTAGATTCCTCTCCACATTACCAAAAAATAATATGGAGTGAGAGTTTTATTTTGTGGATTCATGTAAAAAAAAAAATTACAAAATTGCAGACTGTCTCTTTAGGCTTAGTTTTATGGTGTCAAGTTTGGCTACTACTTCCACCAAAAGCGTGGTGTATTCTAGTAGTACTACTTCTCTCTCCTAGCATTTGGTAGTAGCTCAAGTAGTAGCCAGATTGATGTGCTGAACCGTTCAGCGCTGAAAAAGTGAGAAAACGCTGAACCATTCAGCGCTGAAAAAAATGAAAAAACGCTGAATGGTTCAGCGTTACATTTTTATCCGTTGAATTAATTGTCATGCTTTGATCTAATGGCTGAGATTTCTCAGCGCTGAATGGTTCAGCGCTGAGCGCTGAACGGTTCAGCGACTTGACGTCCAATCTCTCCATACCATAAGAGCACCCCTACCCTGCTATTTGACGTGGCTGTCCAATCTAGTATACTAGATTGGACACCGTAAGACTAAGCCTTAGCAATGATATCCCCATGTCCCGTTCTATCATTTGACCGTCCAAATGCATGCTTTAACATTTAGATTTGGTGTGGAAAAAAGTTTAGGACCCACAAAAAAAATCTATGACACGGGACAACAGGAGTGAAAAGAGGGGCCATACGTAAATCATTTTTGATTTTCTCGAATCTCTACCTTCGCTATGCATTTCTGTTTCGTTTTACCTAGGACGATTCCTGTCCCCCTCCCGATTTGACAAAGCAAGAACCCAATTGATATATTTTACTTTTGTAAGCAAAATAATCCGTACACTTTTGTCTTCTTCGCTTTCTTTTTGGTACTCCACTGTTTTTTATTTTCATGTCTTACAAATTAGTTGACTTGTATGCTGACTTTGTAAAATGGCATGAAAAATGACAAAGCTGCGGAGAAACACCGGAGAAGAATTCGTCTTAACGGGAATATCGAAAATGCTAACGGTCTCCCCTGTTTCATGTCCCCCTCTTTGTCGCCCGCTGACGTGTCAGCTTCTTATTAGCTTAGCTAATAATAGTAGACCTCCCTTGTATATTCTAGGTGGGGTGGGGCGGGGTGAGATGGACAATCTCTAAGTGACACATAAAGGGGGAAATGAGGGGGATAAGAATTCGGGCGATGTGTAGCACCTTCACGGGAATAGCAAATATGTCAGCAGATCATAGGTAATCCGACACTGTGAAAGAGAAGGAGAGTTTAATAAAGTATTAAATTCTTAATGTGAATATAATAGTCATAGAAATGCACACATATATATATATATATATATATATATATATTCTAGTTAAACTGTTAAAGCAAAGAATTAGAAGATGATGTTACGTAGATCTCCTGCAACAAGTTTCTCATATACTGTATTTTGACGGATTGTGCGCGAAAGGATTAAAGGGAAAGGGAAGTGAGGTCATTTACCCCAATTGATGCAGAAATCAGATTAGGAAAAACTTGTTCAGCTTAATGTCAGCTTTTTGTAAAATTCATGCCATTGGGGCCGACTAAAATAAGTTGGGACAGATTTATATTCGACCAGCTACCGAGTAGTATAAATGCATTAACACTACTCGGTAGCTGGTCGAGCAATATGGCTGAAAAAAATCTACCCCAATTTTCTTTAGTCGGCCCCAATGAACCAGGCTCTGTAAAACCCAATTTCCAAATTTTCTGCTATCCAGTGATTTGTCTTTTCTATTTTTACTTTTTTATTTTGAAATGTTTGAATTATATCTGTATTTGCTTCATGTCCAAGATGACAACTAGTCTACCGCTTGGCTACGACTCAATTCAGATTCAGGCCCTGAGCCGGCAGACCCTTATTTTCTCACCGGCGGTGCTTTATTGCATTACTGCCATTTGGTTTGTATCCATGGTATCATATCAATAAAAGTTCACCACTGATTGTATCTCCAGCTACTTGGTTCTGGTAGATTGCATCCAATTACTTACCCAAGCCAAAGGAATGCAGCCAGTAATTGTAAAGCTTATCCAATCCAAAAGCAGTTCTCATTGAAGACCTAATCAAATCTTTGGACTGGTTTTAAAAATATTTCCAAATACTAGGATTCATAGGACAAAGGTGGTCTAGAGAAGAATCCAATCTCCAGAATAACCAGCTCATATTTCAAAATTCTGCAGTTCCAATACAAGAGTCTCATTTCTCTTTTCCAGTACTCTCTAGTACAATATGTTTTAAGCAAAACTTCAAAATGAGAACCAAAACTAGCTCTGAAACCTACCTCTTTGTAGTATATACAGAAAATCCTACTCACATGGTGAAGCACCTCTTTTGAATATTTACCGTGACAAAAGTACAAAACAGGCTCACCTTTGATTTTTTACGATACTTCTTTGAAGACATTGAATCTAAGCGTATCCAACGGATTAGCGTCTTTCAGACTGAAAGCCATCTCATCAACTTACCTATCTCATTTTCGCACTCCATTACTGCTTTGCCAAAATTTTGCAGCCCCAAACTAGAATAAACGGTCATCTCAGATAGAATTGTGAAGGTTGGAGATCCAGGCAGGAAATCTTTTGGTACAGGAAAACAGCACTATAATGGTCAGATAGGCTACCCAAATAAACTGATAGACAGTTGAGTTTACTGTTTGCGAAGACCCAAGCAAGGGAACTATCAGTCTTGCAAGAACGTACGGAAAACAAAGAGACATTAACAGATTCATAATGATTGGGATCAATATTTCCTGCAGCATCCAGTTCCCTGGGAGCTTTAAGAAATCATTATCTCTTACCCTCTCAAACTTAATCAGCTAACTTCCATCCACCAGAACTATCATATGGTTCAGCAAAACCTGTAAAACGCAAATCAGATGCTAAAGATTCTAAGACATAACAATGTCTTAACACAAATCTAGTAACTTGAAGGGAAGGCAAATTTTGCACCAAGTGAAAAACTTGTCTCTTAATAAGAATTGTTTGTCACACTTTATAAGTTCTTTGAGTATTCATGGAGGTTTCTAACACTAGAGAGCAATTTGTATAACCATGCAGGCAAATTCTAGAGCTTCATGCTCGAGAGGTTTCTTTGATGAATCAATCAAACATCAACCCCAGTTTGTCCCACTCCTGGACCATTTTCATCACATTTTCAGCGTGCCCACTACATGCACCTCCATCCTAAGGGTCCATTAAAAGAAGCTATTCAAAAGCGACACACAGTTAAGAGTTACAGGACTTACCAGTGTCCTCCACAGCTTAAAGAAGACGGAACCCACTGCCCAATCCTGACACAAGAGTAAAACTGGAGTTTCAACCACCAATGTTCGAATTGGCACCATGAGCGACAACTCAAATAATAGGCCGATTAACACTAGAATAACAATGATCTGAAGCAAAAAAACATATATTAACATTTAGAAGTAGGATATTATAAAGAATGTGGAAAAAAAAAATTCTGTCGCGTCAGTCTCATACTCAAAGTGACTAGCAGATATCGTTGAATGGTAAATGCGCTTTCCCTGCTTTAAAGTGCTTGATTAAGAATCTTGCTCCAGTGGAGGTCCCAAGGGACACATACCCAATAAAGAAGACGTAGAGATCTATGGAAAGAAGTCAGAAACTTGGTGTAAATTATAAACTTCACCTAAAAAGCATCAAATTGAGCAGAGAAAGTAAAAGTTTTACAAGTACATTACCGTGGCACTTGATGCCATGAAGATTAGATATGGAACTGAACAGTAGACGTCCTAGAGGTATGGATACGAAGATGAAAGATGAACTGACGAGGAGAACAGAACAGAGAGATATATTAACAGATTCATAACGATTGGGATCAATATTCCTGCAGCACCCAGTGCCCTGGAAGCTTTTTAAGAAATCATATCTCTAACCCTCTCAAACTTAATCCGCCAACTTTCATCCACCAGAACAATCTTATGGTTCAGCAAAACCTGTAAAACGCAAATCAGATGCTAAAGATGCTACAAAATAACAGATCCTTACTACAAGTCAAGTGAATTGAAGGGAAAGCAAGTTTTGCACTCAGTGAAAATATGTATTTTAATTGGTAATGTCACACTTAATTAGTTTTCTTTAATATTCAGAGAGGCTTCTTAAACTAGAGTTGTGCGTATATCCATGTAGGCAAACACTAAAGTTTCATGCCCGAAATAATCCTATGATAAGTCGATTAGGCATCAACCCAGTTTGCCCCACTCCTGGAATATATGTTTATTACATTTTCAGCGTGACCACTTTGTGCACCTCCATCTTAAGGGTCCATCAGAAGACGCTAAAAGTTAAGCGTTACAGTACATACCAGTGCCCTCCACAGCTTAAAAAAGAAGAACCCCACTACCCAATCCTGACACATGAGTAACTGGAGCGTCAACCACCATTGCTCGAATTGGCACCATGAGCAAAAACTCAGATAATAGGCCGATTAACATTGGAATAACGATTATCTGGAACCAAAAGAGAAATTTGAACATTTATAACTCAGATAGTAAATAGAATGTGAAGAAAGAAAACCTAATATCTATCACATCAATCTCATACCCAAAGTGATAATAGAATACATCTCTTAACGATAATACGAAATAACTTGCAGATATCGCTAGAACGGATACGACGATGAAAGATGAACTGACGAGGAGCAACGTTATCCATGCTAGAACGACCAACAACACAATACGAAGTACAATAATATAGCTGAAAATAGTGGAGAGACTCAGTCAGAGATTTAAGCGTGCAGTACTAGATTATCAGGTGCATACATCTCAAATTTGACATGAACATGACATTTCAAGAGCAATTGCTGAGCATGTTAGATATTTCACCATGAATATCTTTTCACAGAATGTATTCATGACGTGAATATGATAAAAATTAAGATTTTCTTCTGCTACTCAAACTCTTAAACAAAGACTACCGAATTGAAACACTTACTCAATATTGATTGCATCACTTGCATATTTTTCCACACCATCTAAATTCTGTGAGGTCAAAATATTTTTGTTTGGATCTTGAGCAACAACGTGGCCATCACGCAGTCTGTCCTCCCGCCTTTCCACTTTCACATTATCCTGCCCACCATTGTCCTCAGGTCTATAACCCAAGAAACCAGTTAAGCCAAGAATATAGCAAACTGCAGTGACCAATTGATAAACTACAGTGACCAATTGATGCAGAAGAGCTTCAATTGTTTTCCGCAGTTCAATTGTGTATGGTAAGCATATCTGAAGCAGGAGCACGACTGTAGGAGTTTCATTGAATGGATCAGATACACTGCAATTTCGAAAGAACTTTGTTAAATGTTACCTGTCATAGCGAAAAGAAATAAAAGTAGAAATATGGATCACAGGTAGTAGGTGGCAACTTACGAATTATGCAGCGTCAAGATAGTTGGTGCTAATCGCATGGCTAGTACATGTAAAATGATGTGGATTGGATCTGTGAAATACCGAAGAAAATATAAAACTTCTTTACGCAAAACCTGAACAAGTAATTAAAGGTAGTATGTCATAAAAAACACAACTCCACAATAAAAATGTCAATTTCATCAAATGCACCAAAGAATAATTATTACCCTTGATCATAATTGTAGAAATGTGTATCTGGACCAAGTATATGACTCCTACTGTCCAGTGCATTGAAGAGCTTAATAAAGGAAATTTTGAACAGAAATCTACTCCATCGGAAATCGACTTCTGAAGAATCTTAATGTTACAAACATCTAGCCACCAACCATACACCAAAGGAAGCACCCCAAGATGAATTATCAGAAAGAAGGGATATATCATCGTAGTCAGGAATATCCCCAGATAGTTATGTATCATTAATGCAACAGTTTCAATAGGGATACCATGCCATACGTAGACAATGGCTATATATCCAGTAGCAAGAGCAATAATATCATATAGGCCTGAGCTTCGGTACACTAAAAGTGGCTTGGCAATACTGCTTAAGGCTTCTGCTGGTCCAGTAGTGTTTGCAATTAAGTTTTTAGCAACCACTTCTATAGCACATGAAAGCAGGCCATCATTCTGAATTTCAGCAGATAAATACGTACCAGTATGTAATGCATTCTTCAGTGATTGATTTTCTATATAGAAAGTTGGCTTTGTAAATGGCATAAAAATTAACAAAGTTGCAGATAACGACCGTGAAACGTAGAGAGATTTGTCCTAAAGAAAACGGCACAAATATCAGCACACCGTTGATAACCAGAAACTGCAAAAGAGAAAGACAGTACAATTTTAGATTTACAATGTATTAAATTCTTAGAGTGAGGTACACGAATAGTCATAAAAATGCACATAAGTATTGTACTAAAGCAACGAAATGCAAGAGAATGATGTTACGTGGTTACCCTGCAACTAATTTCTCATTTATTTGATGGATGGGATAAAAGGATTATAATGAGAAAGAATGGTGAAGGGCAAAGGAGTTGAGGTCATTCACCCGGAAGGATAGAGAACTCAGACAAGCGAAAACTTGTTGAGTTCAATGTCTGGTCCAATATAAGATAGTAGAACCTCACATAATCAACTAGTAATGGTTTCAGATATTGGAAATTGTGGTTTATATATTTGAAGGTGCTCTTTGACAGATAATTAGGAATTGAAGCAACTCATAAACCTAACCAATTGAAGCTGGACTTTATGGCAATATCATTGTAAATAGAATGGTAAAAAGGGAATGAAACTTACAGATAATGTTAACCATGGCCAACTCAATACATGTCCATCGTAGAGGAATGTCAAACCTGATGAAAATAATCACTTGCCAAACAGATCAAGTAAGAGTTATCAACAACTTTAACCACGGTGCCACATTTTTCCCATATCTGACACCAGCAACAGCTTGTGGTTCTCGGGCATCTTCCCTAATTTCTTCAGCATTATGATTCTTATTACCTAGTGCCGGAGCTACTGCAACATGAGCCCATTCTCCGCAACCTCTTCATTTTCTCTTATGATAAAAAAAAACCTCTTCATCTTGTCTCATAACAACAACGCCATGCCATCCCATTTCCGTCACCGTTAACAGAACTAAGACATAACCAATTCCATACAACCATTCCATCATAAATGTTGTAGGAGACAAATGACTATGAACCAATTCTCGTGCTTCGAATAGACTCCTCACAAAACTAAAACGCCATATCCAAAATGCGAGTAAGGGTAGCATAAGGAGTTGGTAGAAACCTGAAACGCAAATCCGCAGACAGAAGTGCAGAAGATGACATGCTCTCATTGCAATCCCACCCACAAACTCTCTGAGAGGTTTCCATGTTGGAGTATTTTAAGCATAAACACGATGTACATGTTATTTATGTTTGCACACCTGCAAAAACCAGTCTAATAAAATTAGGCTACATAAACATATACAAGGAAACCAAAATCCCCGGTTTCATCAAATTGCAGACTAAATAATACCCTAACTATCAATTTGAATCAGAGATAAAGAAAAATAAAAGCAAACCTCGCATTCAAAAGTGATTTGTTGCTTCATCTAGCGTAGGAGACATTTTGGGTGAACAAATTCGATACTCCCAGAACAAACACAGGCATACTGAAGTGGGCTTTCAGAATCACCGAGACCATGACAAATCCTGCAAATCTTCTTGTTCTTCTTCTATCTCTTTCATGTTGATAATTTCTCTGGTTTCCAACCCCATTTCTATTTTAACTCTCTCTTGATTCTTGAGAGTCGAGTCTCTCCCTATCCTTCCTCTCACCATTTCCATTTTCACTCTCTCTTTATTACATTTTCAGCGTGACCACTATGTGCACCTCCATCTTGAGGGTCCGTCACAAGACGCTATTCGAAAGTAACTCATGGTAAAGAGTTACAGCACATACCAGTGTCCTCCACAACTTAAAGATGATGAATCCCACTGCCCAATCCTGACACAAGAGTTAAACTGGGGCTTCAACCACCAATGCTCGAATTGGCACCATGAACGAAACCTCAAATAAAAGCCCACTTAACACTGGAATAGCAATGATCTGAAACCAAAACACAAACATTAACATTAGAACTCAGATATTAAATAGAATGCTAAGGAAAGAACTAGAAAAAATCTATCGCATCAGTCCCATACCCAAAGTGATAACAGAATACAATTCCCAACGGTAATACGAAACAACTTGCAGATATCGATGAACCGTACATGCGCTTTCCCTGCTTTAAAGTGCTCGATGTAGTATTTTGCTCCGGTGAAAGAGTCCAGATGGAAAAATTTCCAATAAAGAAACCGTATAGAGATCTAAGGAAAGGAGTGCGAAGCTTAGTGTTAATCATAAAATTCACCTAAAGATCATGAAATTGAGCAGAAAGTACAAAGTTTACAAGTAGATTACCGTTGCACTTGATACCATGAAGTATTGGGATAATAAAAATGGAACTGAACAGTACACGTCCTAGAGGTATTGATATGATTATCAAAGACGAACTGAAGAGAAGCAATGTTATCCACGCCAGAGCGACCAACAACACAATAGGAAGTACAAAAGTTTAGCTGCAAATAGTTGAGAGATTCAACAGAAAACATAAGCTTAAATATGGTGCAGAAAACAGGATACAATGCCAGGTGCGTGAAAATATCACAGATCATATGTCACCAAATTTGACATTTCAAACGCAACTACTGAACATGCTGGATATTTCATTATGAGTATCGACATAAGTCACATAATGTGTGAATATGATAAAATCAAAATGTTCTTCTGCTACTCCAACTCGTAAAAAAAAATATCGCATTATTGAAATCACTTACACATTAGCACTCGCATCAGTTGAATAGTTTTCCGCACCAAAATTCTGTGAGGTGAAAATATTTTTGTTTGGATCTTGAGCAGCAACAAGGCCCTCATGCAATCTGTCCTGCTACCTTTCTCCTTTCACACCATTCTGCCCACCAAAGTTGTCAGGTCTAGTACACAACAATCCTCCTGAGCCAAGAACATAGCAAACTGCAGTAACCCACTGATGGAGAAGAGCTTGAACAATTTCCCGCAGTTCAATTGCATAAGGTAAGCACATCTGTAGAAGGAGTTTGACTGTGCGAATCTCAGTGAATGGGTCAGATAAACTGCAATTTGGAAAGAAACCGGTTAAACATTACCTATCATAGCAAACAGAATTAAGAAGTAGAAATGTGGTCACAAGTACAACTTACGATATATGCAGCGGGAGGATACCTGGTGCTAGTCGAATAATATACTAGAAATACTATCAAAATGCCATTAACGGCAATGGGGTACAGAATTTGACAAGCTTGCACTTGCACGGCATAGATAAGTACACGGAAAATGATGTGAACTGGATCTGCTAAATACTGAAGAAAGTATAAAACTTCTTTGCACAAAACCTGAACAAGTAGTTAAAGGTAATAATATATTGTCAAAAAACAGAACTACACAAGAAACTGGTGATTACACAATAAAATGTCATTTTCATCAGACGGGATGAAGAATGATTATTACCCTTTGATCATAAGTACTAGAAATGTGTATCTGGAACATGTATATGACTCCTACCGTCCAGTGCATTGAAGAGCTTAATAAAGGGAATTTGAAAAGAATTC
>JAJJMA010140700.1:31127-47410 GCA_023529015.1 Papaver nudicaule
TCATTGTAGTTAGGAATTTCACCAAATGATAACGTATCTTTGATGCAATAGTGCTAATAGGGATACCCTGCCAAATGTAGAGAATGACCATATATCCAGTGGCAAGAGTAATAATATCATATTATCGTATAGGCCTGAGGTTTGATATTCTAAAAGTGGCTTGGAAACACTGCTTGAGGCGTCTCCAGTACTGTTTGCATTCAAGGTTTCAGCAACACGTGAAAGCACGCCATCATTCTGAACTTCAGCAGATAAATCCATAATGCCATTTTATGCATTATTCAGTGAGTTATTCACTACATAGAGTGCTGACTTTGTAAATGGCAAGAAAATTGACAAAGCTTTGAAAGACTGTGGTCGCAGATTCGTCCTAAAAAGAACGGCAAATATCAGCACACCGTTGATAAACAAAAACTGCAAAAGAGCAAGAAAGCAATAATTTTAGAACCGCAATGTATTAATTTCTTAAACTAAAGGTACACGAATAGTCATAGAAATGCACATAAACATTCTAGTTAGAGCAAAGAAATACAAGGAAGTGAGGCCATTTACCCAAAATGATACAGAACTTAGATAAGGAAAAAGTTGTTGAGCTCGATGTCTGATCCAATAAAGATTATACAAACCTCACATAACAATCAGTAATAGTTTGAGGCTATCGGATTATATCTTCTTTGTGTTTGCTCTATTTGATAGTGCTCTTTGACAGATAATACAAATTGAAGCAACTCATGAACCTAACCATGAAGCTGTGCTATATGGCAATACTACTGTAAATAGAATGGTATAAAAGCAATGAAACTTACAGATAACATAACTACGACCAACTCAATACAAGTCCATCGTAGAGGAATGTCATAGTAGACGAAATGATCCATCACTCTAAGATCCCACTGGAGAAGAGCTTTCAGTAATCTCAACCATGGTGTCATATTTTCCGCATCTCTGACACCAGCAATAGCTTGCAGTTCTCCAGCATCATCACTAATCTCCTCGTCAATATGATTAACAATACCTAGCTAGTTGCGGAGCTATTCCCATTACCAACACGACATAACCAATTCCAAACAACCATTCCATCATAAATGCTGAAGGAGACATATGATTATGAACTAATCCATGTGCTTCAGAAAGACTCAAACGCCATAATCCAAAATGCAAGTAAGGGTAGCATATAGAGTTTGTAAATATCTGAAACACGAATCCGTTGCAGGAGACGGCATACTTTCATTGCAATCCCACCCACAAATTCTATGAGAGGTAGTCTTGTTGGGGTAATTTCAGCATAAACATGATGTGCAGAATATCTATGTTTACACACCTGCAGAAAACCAAAATTAATCTAAATACAAAAATCCCCTATTTCATCAATCAAATTGCTAAATAAAACCCTAAACATTTTGGATCAGAGATCAAGAGTAAGAGAAAGAGCGAACCTCGCATTTAAAAGTGATTTGTTGATAATTTGTTGAAGTGGGTTCTCCAAATCACCGGGATCATGACAAATTCTGCAAATTTTCTCCTTTTCTTCCCAATAGTACCGCTGTTGGGAAGGACTAGTCTCTGCAGCTAGCGCTCAGTATTCAAGTAAGTTGTCCTTTCGTTTTTTGGCTATGCATTTTTCAACAATTTGAGTTGTGGTGTGCCTGTAATGAAAGATAAGGCGCCTTCAGCAATTCTAGTAGACATAACAAAGGCCCAAAAAATCTGGCTATGCTAACCTTTTAGGCAAGCCCAGCAACAGCAAAACACCGTTAGATGGCGAGGGTAAGAAGAAAAAGATGGATGCTAGTCTGGAACCTAATAGCCTGTTTGGATGCAGAAGCACTTCTGATTTCTGCTTCTCCAGAAGTAGAAGTCGATTTCAGAAGTCAGAAGCAAAAAGATTTTGCTTCATAGCTTGTTTGGATAACAGTTCAGAAGTTACTTTCGACTTCTGGAAGCCAAAAAGTCAGAAGTTTGGCAACACAATTTTAGAATGACTTCTAGAAGCAGAAAAATTAACTTTTTCTGAAGCAAAACCTTTTTGCTTCTGACTTCTGGAATCGACTCCTGCTTCTGGAGAAGCAGAAGTCAGAAGTGCTTCTGTATCCAAACAGGCTATCAGAAAAAGATAACTTTTCTGCTTTCAGAAGTCATTCCGAAATTGTGTTGACAAACTAACTTCTGGCTTTTTTGCTTCCAGAAGTTGAAAAGTAACTTCTGAACTGCTATCCAAACAAGCTTTAAATCACAAGGAGGGAGTTTGTTTGATTCTAAATCTGAACCTTCCTTTGCCACACCTCCACCACCGTCTAAAGTCGGGAAATTCAAACATGTAGACCAACTTTAGGATGGTCCTTGTGCACTGTCTCTGGCACAACCTACATTTGAAGTTCCAACTACACGAATGCGGAAACAGAGATCACCAAGGAAATTCACAACTCCAAATAAGGCCAATACAGATGAACTCAAGGAGATGGAGCCAATAGATATACACTGCACTACTAATTTGTTAAAAGTTCCAAAAGATAAATGTGTTACAGGATGGAAGATGTCATGTGCAGATTGGTCAGTTGAGAAGGAAGAGGTCACTGAGCTTCTAGTTTTGGGAATGCGAGCTTTGGGAGAGGGCCAAAGCTCGCACAAAGAATGACGACTTTAGGATACAACAATCAGATTTGGATGGTGGGTTTGGTTGGCTGTCATGAACTCTACAACACCTCAATGCGACTGTCAAGATTTCAGAATTATTTGCTACTCATATTTCCTTCTACTTGCACTCCATGTACAAGTCGGCTTCTTGTGTTTCGTCTCATCAACGTTCTTCTCTCCAATGTCAGTTCCAGGGGTTCTTTTTCAAAATTCAGGGGTGCATTTTTTAGTGTATCCATTGATAAGACCGTCAGGACTTGTGTTAGACGCTCAGTTTGGGGTCGTTTCAGGTTTTATTGGTCCATAGGAAACACAAGTCTTATGGTATATTTCATCATGGTTGTTGTTGCTGAAGGAAGTACGAGGATTCATGTGGTGCTTAGGTTTTTGGCGTTTCAAGTGTTTGCCCGTTGTTTAGCAGGGTTTGGATACAAGAGAAGAGTCTTTCAATGTAATCGAGTTCTATATGTGTACCTTTATTTGATTACAAACACTAATTGTAACTATTTTCTTATTTAAATTTTTTTTTGAAGGAAAAGCTTTCATTAATCATAGAAGGATACATTGAGTGCACATAACACAAATTTAACCATGATACCGTGCAACAAAACACGACCATTCCTATGAGTGGCCAATGTCAGAAGCATAGTCGTGACGATAAAATTCCAGAAGCAACACCATGAAGAGAACCAAGCGTGTACCTTCCACCACCAAAGTTGTAGTGCAACCACTCATAGAGTGTTGCCAGCTGACCATTTAGAAAAATGGCCTGATAACTGATGAGCAGAGACCCCCAACTGCAGTCTCCGTTGTCCTTTGTGCCGCAAAGGAAAACCCCAATAAAAACCCACTTTCTGATTCTGATGGCTCAGTTCCAACTTCAGCAGATAACTCCTATAATTTCTTCTTTGACTATGATATCCACTAAGTAATTCCAGGACACAGCCGAAAGACCAAACTAAAAACATAAGCAAAAGCAACATACAAAATACATACTTAGAGTAAATACTAGCTACTTAAACACACAAAACAATACACTAAAAAAGAAACGTAGATTCATCCAGCTAAGAAAAGCCAAGCAGTCCGGCTCGAAATTCTGCAAATCTATGTTTGTCACGATCCTAGGGCAAAGGAATCTAGAAGAGGAAGCTTGTGAAACATCCATCAACCCTGCCAAGTTGTGAACTGTCGTGACAAATCTAGAAATTGGCTCTGTAAATAAGTGAGGACCTAATCGAATCTTCATTCGTCTCGTAATGCTAAATCCTTGTTTCATAATAATTAAACTTCTGAAATTATGAAACAAATACCCAAACACGAGAACCAAGTAGAGCTTCTGAAACCATTGTAGAAGATTCATGCGATAATCCAATTTTTGCAGAACACTATGCGCACCTTTACCAGAAAAGGATAAAGGAATTCCAATAAAAAAACAACTGCAGCCGTATAAGCCAGTGTACATCCCAAACCGACGTGATAACCAATCTTTCATGAACATCTCAATTGAAACCCAGCTAGAAATATCCTCCCCAAGAGTGGCCTAATGCATATGGTAGGTCCAAAGCATCAACCAGTTAAACCCAAACAGTAAAGGAAGTAGGACGGGGCAAGGCCCAAACAGATAAGGTTGAAATCGTGGCTTGCCAACCTGTTTAGTCGAGAGGTGGATCCAGATAATGACAACTAACCCTGTCATGGTGTCAGCAGTGGGTCCGAAGTTGTCGGTCTGAGTTAGAGAATGTAGGGCTTCAAACGGAACCGTCCGCGGAATACGAGTTGACTCAGAAGCCAATAGTGATTTGATAGCAACTCGGAATAACCAACGTGAACTGAAAGTAATTGGGGATTGAAGTTGGAAATCAAAACGAAAAACTGTTTCCTTGAAATCTGTATATTCATAAATACCTCTGAGTGATCCGTCAGATGCAAATTGGCTGTAGGATAACACCCTTAAGTACCAATTCGCTGGATCGATCACATCTTCAACTGTATATTCTGTGTTCGTGATTTCGGAAACCGATAACCAACCCAAGGCTTTATCTTGTTGAACATCAGAGGCATAAGAACACACAAACCGTCACCTCTGATTACAAAATAGCCATGTCGATACCATTGAAGATAGCTGTTAAAACCAAAAATTAGGTAATCCCACAATTGAAACTTATCAGTAATGACCAATTGAAGGTCCATCAGAGTCTTGAATGAAAGGAGGTCTGAATGGAGAATAGAAAAAACTAGATATCTTTTATCTGGTTCGTCTTCCTCGTCATCCCCCAAATCACCAAACGACCCCTTCTTCATGAAAAGAGAAAGGATCTCAGTCGGGTAACAGAGAATAGTTTTTTGTTGTTTCTTCATGTTAATCAGTTTCTTCTTCTTCTTCTTTTTTCCCATATTGGTTGAAGATCTGGAAAGAAAGATTAGGATTTGCAGAGAATTGGTGGTGAATCGATTATGTCTAGGTTAACTCGATTATCGCCCGATTCACAGAGCAGTTTATTTAAGTAAATAAAGCCATCCCTGCTTAAAAATAAAAATAAAATAATAATAATAATAAAATAACGAGTACGACCAGTTCTTAACCCAATTTGTTGCAAGGCTCCCAACCTGATCATTTTAAACTCAGTTTCTCCTTTTCAAATAAAATAATAATAACTTGTTGCTAGGCTCCCATCTGACACTGTACAAGACTAATTATTTTGCGTTTCTAATAAAGTGTGGTTTTCATAATAAAAAAATAAATAAATTAATAATAATAAAATGTGCATTTCATAATAAATACATAATATTGAGTTGAGTTTAGATTTATGATTTTCATAAAAAAAAATGCCCTTCATAATAAATAAAAAAATAAAAAATATAATAATAATAGATAACAAGGCTTGGGCCACACACCCGTTTCATTTGGCACTAGGCTTGGCTCAGCTAGATTTGGCACCAAGGTTCAGCTAGGACGTACATACACACCTTTAGGGTTTATTCCTCGCACCTATAAATACATAACATCCCCCTTTCCACATCTTTTTGTTTCTCCGCCGCTAGGGTTTTCAGAGAATCTCCACATTGTCGACGATTTTTCTCTCTGTGTAACGATGAGGGCTAAGGTATGAATTCTTCTCTCGCTCTCTCAAACCCTAGATTTGGTATTCTGATTCTTGGATTTAGATTTGGATTTCGGTATTCATTTGTGTTGATTCTGATTTTTGGATCTGGATTTTGGTTTTGCAGTGGAAGAAGAAGAGGATGAGGAGATTGAAGAGGAAGAGACGAAAGATGAGACAACGATCTAAGTAGAGTGATTGTTGATTCAAGGAGGAAAACAGTTCTAGGTCGAAATCCGCAGAAGTTTTAACAAGGAAAATGGTTCTAGGTCGAAATCTGGAGAAAGTTTAGTCAGTATAAAGCTTTATTTCAGTTTTTTTTAGGGTTTATAAAGACTCATTTCTATGTTGTTCAGAGATAATATCACAAGCAATTGTCACTCCTGAATTAGTTTTTTTCTGATATGGATGAATCTTTTTTATCAGATCAATTTCAGCGTTTTAGGTATTTTTTCTGTTTTTTGGTTATTGATTTTTGCATATCTGGTATGCTTTCACAAATGTTTCCTTACTGTAAAAGGCTCAGCTCTTAGGGAAGAGTTTTATTGAGGAATAGGTAATTATAGTATGGAATTGGTATAATTAGAAAATTGGCCAACACCTGAGGCAATTCATTAGTCAAATGGTCATGTGTAGACTTTATCCTGTCTTTAAACTGCGGCATTTCTTGATTGGGAGGTTTATTTGATTGGTTCTGGTTGTCATGGAAGGTTAAGAAACTAAAATCTAGTTTGTTTTCAGCTTTCGCACATTGAGTTTAGTTATCGTTCCATAATAAGACATAGGATGTTAGCTTCTTGTTATAGCTCAACTTTAAGGTGTGCCGTTTGTTTTTAAACATGATTTGGTTGAGTGGAACCTACATGTCATCTTTGCATTATCATTTTTAGTTTGCCTCCTCTTTCGGCTTCAAGAGTTTGAGATCTGTTGATCGATTTCTTGGATGCTTTGTTCTAGAGGCACAGATCTAGTCTTCAGGGGACTATTTTAATATCCAGAGTTGGATCTCCCTTCTCTGGATATGTCTCTTTTTGGTACATTTTTTTTCTAAAACCTAGTTGGGGTTTTTGATCTTGAGAATTGATTATAATGGAAGGATTTGCGGTGATGACTCCATAATATTCAAGCTCAACAGACCGGATTGCAGGTTTTTCTCAGTCGAGAAAATTATTTGCGTGTCGATAACCCGCTGATCTGAGCAATCTTCTTTCATTAATCAATTCTCAATCTATTCTTAGGTTAAATTTTAGGTGAAATTTATTTTGATTTATGGCCATTAGACGTACTAGAGAGAGAACTGATCTGGACGATTGTAAAATTGAAAATTAGTGGATCCACAACATTGTAGGGATCATTATTATACTTATACTTCAGCATTCATCAAAATATCGAAAAACTTTACAGATTGCTGTAACAAATGTACCTATTTGAAGCCTCTTCTTCTTTAATCCCTTTTTGTTTTTGTTTTGGAATTATTATACATAACTTTGTTGCTTCTTTGAATCTTAATTGGTGAACCCTCTCAAAATTTTAAATGAGAGAAGTTCATGTATTTAGAAGCATAAATCAAACTTTGAACCAGTATTAAACAGCAGGATGCACTTTTCCCTTGCATCATTGTTACCTGTCTTCTGGTATATTTTTTATTTTGCATTTGCCCTTATGGATGAATTTCTTCTGCGTAAATTTGTTCTGTTTTTGGTAATTTGGTTATTGATTTTCGCCTATCTGGTTTTGCTTTAATTGATGCTTTCGCAAATATTTACTTTCATGAGTATAATATTTATGCTTACTGTAGAAGGCTAAGTTGTTCGGGAAGAGTTGCATAGAGGAATAGCTGAATAGGTAGTTATAGTATGGAATTGGTGTTATTAGAAAAGTTAGATTAGCCTGTGGCAGTTCAATAGTCAAACGAACATGTACACTGTATCTGTCTTTAATTTGCTGCATTTTTGATTGAGAGGTTTATTTGATTGGTTCTGATTGCCTTGGAACGTTACGACATGAGAATCTAAGGTTGTAAGCAGCTTTCACAAATTGAGTCTAAATTTTCTTAGGCCACTAGTAGATTTTTTTAGCATCTCCCTCTCATTTACTAGATTAAGATAAGACTCATGTTTATTGTTCATCTAGGACATTCATGTCTCAACAGGAGAAGTCTTAGTTGTTAGTTGTCACTGAGGGAGGCTCTCATGTCTGTTTAAGACCAGGGAGGCTCATGTCTGTTTAAGACCAGGGAGGCTCATGTCTGTTTAAGTGAACACCAACATCTTGTAAAGTTGTAGAATAACTTTAGTTATAGGTACCGTTCTTATCATGAGTGAGTTGAGACTTCGATGTTGAAAGTTTTCATCTTTTAGGAGCCTTACTAGACTCTCACAATAGCTAGACTTGGAAGTTCAAAGTTTTCATCTTTTAGGAGCCTTGCTAGACTCTCACAATAGCTTTACGGTCAGTCACCTCTAAACTCTAGATACTTGTAATATTTGTCACACAATATGGTTTTGTGCTTGTAGGTTATGTTTCCAGAATACAGGTCCTTCAGAGTTGGTGAAAATGCTTTGCACATTGCATCCAATTTCTGCTTTGCATGCTAGTTGAAATGTTTGTGCAATGGTTGCATTTCTGGTAGCAAAAGCTGTCGTCAGTCACCTCTAGACTCTAGATTTGTCACAATATGGTTATGGGCCTGTCTTTAGTCTACTGTAGGTTCTTCAGGTAAAGGTGTATTTGATTATTCGGGCTGTCTTGGAAGGTTGTGTCTCCGAATTACAGGTCCTTCAGAATTGGTAGAAATTCTTTGTGCATTGCATCTAATCTAGGTAGAAATGTTTTAGCAATGAAATGAATAAAGTAGATGGTCGAAGTCTGATGTGCTATGCCCATGTTATCATTTGATCAGTTGCACATGTTTGCTCTTGACAACATTTCATTTTTGAGAAGTTCAGGAAAAATGTTGTTCTATAGTTGATTAATGTATTGCAATCTTCATTATTGGCCTACTCCTGACGGGTAGGAATCATCAACTCGTTCAATAAGGGTCTTAGGTTCTCAGGAGTTTTACTGCCTTGAATTGAATGTAAACAAGCAATCATCAACAGTTTTACAATTTAATGTCATTTTTTAGTAAAAAACTTATGACTTGAATGTTAAAATAACTTTACGATTCGGTGCTGTTGGAGTGTAAATTTGTGATGTAAATTCGGTGCTGTTGGAGTGTAGGCAGTAGGTAAGTCTTGAGTCTCCAAAATTAAAGTATATTCATTCTAGTGATGCTTTCCCATTTTTGTTTTAGCCTAAAATTGCCAAAACAAAAATGGTCATTTTTTTTTTATCTCGGACAGTAGGTAGTAAAAGTTACTTTAAGAAGAGTTTTTTTATTTTATTTTTATTTTTTTGAAACAACTTTAAGAAGAGCAGAGAGCGTTAGCTGTTGGGCAAACATAGAAGTTAACATACGTTACATTGCAACTTTAAAAAAGGAACTTTTGAGCTATCCTGATCAAATGGGAATGTTGACTCAGACTTTTCGAACAATTTCTCTTGCACAGTTCGTCTGATCAAATGGGAATGTCGACTCAGATTTTCTTTTCGAACAATTTCTCTTTCAACCGTTCGTGGCGGCACCAACCCTACGTTAGCGCTACCAAACGGCAGCCTGTTTCAAGGGTAATTGTGCAGGGTGATCGTGTAGTTAAGAATTTCGTGCTCAAAATTTCCGATTTTGTCTTCGATCAGTCACTAGTATCATTATCCCATTGTAGACTGCAGCAGCAGTAGTACAGAAGTTAAGCTGGGCTGTCAGCTAGAATTGTTTTACCCTTTTCAGGCCCAATATGGAGCTGAGATAGTTTTACCTTTTCCAGGATGTCCTGTTTTTGGGGCTGCATGATTTTTGTTGGGGCTTCAAACCGAAACAAAATAGGGTCATCAAAACCCAAAATCAAAAACCTCTTATAAAATGGACAGTTTTACCCTTTAAATTAAGTTTTGTTAGTGTTTGATTATCATTAGATTAGGAGAGAAATTCATTTTGGTAATCATGATATCATAATCTATATAGTTAAGGTAATAAAATTTTTGGAGAGAGAAATTCATTTTGTTTTAGAGTTGATTGGGAGAGAAAGAAGGAGAGGGGAAAAAAAAAACCAAACTTTTTTCTTCAAAAATCTCAAAGTTTTGAATGACTCAACCAAAATGAGTGATTCAAACACCGATTTCGAGTAACTAGCTTCTAACACCCAGGTATACCTTTGCTTGGAATATTGTCGCATGTAATCATCTTTAGTACATAGATTTTTGTGATTTTTGTGAGTTGGGCGGCTCTGTTTACGGTCTGGTTTGACCTTGAAATTAAGGCGTAAAACAAATTTACGCCTCAAGATTCTTACCAATTGAGGCGTAAAAAGTGGAATTTGGGGAAACTGAGCCGTACACTCAATTTACGCCTAGGACGACAACCTGCCATTGAGAGACGTAAGTTGCATGGAAATATTAAATGCACAATATACGTCCTAGTTTATGAGGCGTAAAACTGGATTTTACGCTTCAATTTTGAGTTTTACGCCTTATATCTTTTTTTACGGTGCAATACGGAAGTTAAGATGGGCTGTCGGCTAGAATTGTTTTACCTTTTCCAGGCCCAATACGGAGCTGAGATAGTTTTACCCTTTCCAGGCCCATCACGGAGCTGAGATAAGACACAACACAGACATACACAGGAGAGAACAAACAATCAAACAACTTCATCCTCTGAAAGCCTGTGTCGGAACTTGGAAGGAGGGAGGATCTTCCCGAAATCCGTAAGTTTTGTGAACCCTAGTCCTAGAATCTATTGAACAGCTAATTCAATTAATTATCAATTTCTTTCTACGCTACATTTCCATGTAAACTTAATCTAGGGTTTGTTTGATTTTCATGCTTTTATCTGTGTATTGAAATCATTAGCAAGTTAAGATTCATTTTTGAACTTTGGAAACTTTATTAGATTCAATCCGGCAATTCTCAGTATCACTCGCTTGATGATGATATGTAAATTTGATTTTCACAATCAATTTCATCTTTCTTTTTATCTGATTGCTCATTCACATACCTAGTTTACCTTCACAATCAATTTCATCTTTCTATTTATCTGTTTGCTCATTCACATACCTAGTTTACGGCAATTCTCAATGTTTTGCTCATTCACTATATTTTTGTATGGGATTAGTATGTTAGCTTATTGGTTTTCGATATATGCCTTCTCATTGTTGCATTTCTAGCAAGGCTTCTTTTAAGTTCCTGTCTCGGCGGCCTATGGATCCATAAGACAACAAGCTGTTGAAATGTTTTCCTTACATTTATGTTTGCTTTGCTATCTTTTTTGTCCAGGTTTTCAATGGGGAGGAAGAAAGTTAAGGAGGCTGGTATATCTGAAATAGGTAAAGCTGAGCTGCTGCAGAACAGATGGTAAGAAGGAAATGGTATCAGTTTCGCTTATGCTTGCCAGTATGGACCAAAAGGCTGATAAGGGATCCTCCTCAGCAACTACTAGCAAGCCTAAACCACTTGGAGCACCGGACGCGCATCTTTTACTGATGACACGAGTTGTCCGAAGAAGATGAGCCAAATGTTCCTGAGAAATCTAATCGCCACACTGATATGAAGCCTCTTGAAGTTTTCTCCTTGGACGCCAAAAAAACGAGAAAAGAAGGAGATGCTGGCTACCAAAGCTGCTGCGGGGGCAAAGAAAGAGGCTCTCAGGGATGATTCTGAAGCCTTCACTGTTGTCATTGGTAGTCGTGCTTAGGTCCGTGAAGGTGAAGACAATGCTGATGCGAATGTTAAAGATATTACAATTGAGAATCTCTGTATCTGGATGGGGTAATCCGTCAAGGTTGCCCATGGGAAGAAGTACCATTTGGTTGGACCTAATGGAATGGGAAAATCCACGATATTAAAGCTTCTTGCTTGGAGGAAGACTTCAGTGCCGAAAACTATTGATGTTCTTTTGGTTGAGCAAGAAGTAGTTGGTGATGACAAATCAGCCCTTGAAGCTGTTGTTCAGGCCGCTGAAGAACTTGTCAGACTCTGTGAAGAAGTTGTGACTTCGCTCTTGACGGGGATGAGGAAAACAACAGTGAAGATGATGACGGAGGTGAAAAGCTTGTTGAGTTATATGAGAGGTTGCAGGTGATTGTGGCTGATGCAGCTGAGTCTCAGGCGTCAAAGATACTCGCTGGATTAGGTTCACTAAAGATATCCAGGTGCGAGCCACATGATCCTTCAGTGGAGGGTGGAGGTTGAGAATCTCATTAACTAGGCCACTGTTTGACCAACCAACCCTTCTACTACATGATGAAACCGCCAACTATCTTGATCTTTGTGCCATTCTCTGGTCGGAAGAATACCTGTGTCGTTGGAAGAAGACACTTGTTGTGGTCTCTAACGACCGTGATTTTCTGAAAACTGTCTGCAATTAGATTTTCATCTTCTCGA
Organism: Papaver nudicaule; assembly: GCA_023529015.1. Classification (NCBI taxonomy): domain Eukaryota; kingdom Viridiplantae; phylum Streptophyta; class Magnoliopsida; order Ranunculales; family Papaveraceae; genus Papaver; species Papaver nudicaule. The sequence goes on from JAJJMA010140700.1 coordinate 43,340, forward strand.
TACGAAGCTTCAACTGTATCATGAAGATAAAAATCTCATGACAAACAAGTGAAGGCTGCGAAAATGACTGGAATCAGGCTCAGCAAAAGAAGGTCAAAGAACAAGCTGCGTTCATTGCGAAGACTGAATAAAGAGCAAAGCAAAGGGAAGGTTGGCGAGGATGAACCTATGACAGAGGCCCAAAGGAAGAGGAGTAGAGTTTCATTTTCCAGAGACAACCGAACTTACCCCACCTCTCATGCAAGCTTATTGATGTGAATTTTGGTTATCAGAACAGGGATGACTTCAGGCTCTCCAATGTTGGCGTCGGTATTAATATGGGCACCCGAGTAGCAATTGCAGGCCCGAATGGAGCTGGAAAATCTACTCTTCTTAATCTTCTTGCTGGTTATTTGATTCTTACGGAGGGGGAGGCTCGAAAGTGTCAGAAGTTGAGGATTGGAAGGTATTCGCAGCACTTTGTGGATCTAGTAACAAAGCAGGAAACCCCTGTCCAATATCTTCTTCGGCTTAATCCTGAACAAGGTCTCAGAAAACAACAAGCGGTGCGAGCGAGGCTCCGAAAGTTTGGACTTCCCGGCCGTAACCACCTTCAACCAATTGTGAAATTGTCTGGTGGGGAAAGGCTAGGTTGTCTTCACTTCAATCTCCATGTCAAAACCACAGATTCTGCTATTAGACGAGCCAACAAACGATGTGCAGAGTACTGATGCGCTAGCAGATGCATTGGATGAATTCACAGGTGGTGTTGTGTTGGTTAGTCATGATTCCAGGATAATATCAAGGGTCTGCGAAGATGAAGAGATAGGAGAGAATGGGACTGTAGAATCTTTCCCTGGGATTTTTGATGAGTACAAGGAAGAACTTCAAAAAGAGATCAAAGCGGAGGTGGATGAGTTATTTGAGGTTCAGGTATGATTGTCTCAGTTATATTATGTAGTGTTACCATACATCCTGTGGATTCTTCGTCAGATAAAATGCATGCACTTGATGATTACATATTTTTGTTCCAAAATTGGGGTTATCTATTTGTGGGGAGAGTCTTCCAAGACCCAATTGTTATCTATTGGGTGTTTATATACAGACAATGTAGAGTTTAAGGAAATGGCTCTATTGAGGAGTACATAATCATAACATGAAATTCTATGAAATGAACATGTGTACACAATTTTTTATATCGTTTGTGGTGAGTTAGGGTTCTCAGTTTATACCACTCAACACAAGCCTTTAGTGGGATTATATTGGGTTTATAGCTGAAAGTAATGCTTTTGATCTGGTTTTAGGCTTCTATAGCTGAAATATGTGGGTTTCCAGTTCACATATCTCTGATTATGAGTAGGCCACTATCGAGGATTGCAGTACATAGATAACTCAACTAATTAAACGCAACCTGATTATAGATAAGCTTTTTTGCTAGCCTTCTGTAGTCAAGAATTCTAAAACCAATCATCGTTGGATTAAATCTGATGACCTTTGTTAATCCCCGCACTTCTATGGTTCTGCTATATATTATACGCAACCTGATTATACGCCATCTTGTTGGTGTAACATGCATGATGAAATGTAGAAATCTGTAAAAAGAAGTAATCAAGTAGTCTGAGGTTGGTTACAATATTGCAGTCAAAAATGTCATGTCCTAATGTGTTGTTGTTGTTGTTGTTTTCCTTGGCAACCTGTAATCGCCTTTTGTAGCTCTTCAAAAGCATGCATGGCTTCTGCATTGAACCCACCCACAAACTGGAATAGTTTTAAACTTTTAATTGTCAGTTAGGGGACATACATGATGTAGAGAGCACGTGGGTAAAACAATGAATTAGGAGGGTTGGAAAGTAGCCAACCTGATGCACTCTGAAAGCGAAACGAACGCCTTGAAGGATGAGATCTTCGTTTTTTGTGAAGTCCTTGGTTTGCAATCCCCTAGCCACTCGTCTCATGTACTCCTTTGCCAGTCTAACTGACCCTAGTTTCAACTGCGATGAATGATATATGGTCAGAAATTCATACGGATGAGATGATTTAAATTCATCCTGTAGTCACTCTGCTATAGCACATTGTTTTTGTTGGCAGTTGGGATTGGGTTTCTTTTTGCAACTAGTGGGATCATGTAACACGTTGTCTAAGGGGTGTGGGATTACTCGTAAGTTACTTAAGATAAATATTGTTACTACTTAATCATAGGAATAGGATTTATGGCCGAGTCTAGTACTATACCTGACTGATTGCTCCCTTGTCTAGCATCCACTCCCATGGAATTTGGAGATCTCTGTATCTTTTGCTTGCACTTTCCCTCATTCGTTGTGTATTGTGGACGCTCCTTTCCAATCTGCGAGTAAGTGTCACGCCAGTCTGTCAATTTTATGTCCAGGTTTGAATATCTTAGTTGGCATCAGCACTGTTCCCTACCTGTCTTGAATTTCCTGCATTTTCTTGAGGGAAAGGAGTATTGGTTGTTTTGGGTTATCCCTGAACGATAGCACCTCAGATTCTAAAATTTTCAGGTCTCTGTAGTTGAAAGCAGCTTCTCGCATTGCGTCTGCTTTCCGCTCAGGCCATTGAGGAAAATGCTTCAGCACAGCCCTTTCATCTACTAGATACGATAGTTCCCCATCTAACCATTTAACAAATGCCTCAACATCAGAAATATCTTTGTAGGCTGCATTCTCCACCTCCTTTGTTAAGAACTTTATGAAGTTTCCATGTGTTTCGACATCTGACTTTATCTGTTCATTGAAGGTATGGTATTTACGTTGATGGATACTATAAATAACAGAATGATAGTTTTTTTTTTTCTGTAACATGCTAGTTGGGGTGCATCATACTTACAGCTAGGAGATATGTTGAGCGGTTCTCTATTTCACCTATCATGTCTCGAGTATTTGCAATAACAGGAGTTCCCGACTTGGTAATTTTGTTGTCTGTTTTTGTCTCTCGCCTTGTTAGTGCTCGGTAGATCTCCATTACTTCTGGAACTCGCCTGACTACGTTGGGGGATGCAAGCAGCAGTTTTGACGGGAGCGGTGGTGGGGGTGGAGGCACCGCAGCAGTTTTGACAGGTAATTTCTTTTCATTTACTTCCCGTGGCAAATCCAAACAAGTAGCTTTTGGAGGTGGCTTTGGCATCTGATGTGGTCTCTCGTTGTCTTTTATTTCACCATTCTTCACCTCGATACCTCGGTGACTTTTTATATGAGTTGTGTGTTTGTTTTGACATATACTTTCGGCGGAGGTCTGTAAGTTATTATTTGAGAATGGCGATCTTCTCTCTTTGCTTTGCTCTTTGAGGTAATGGATCTCTGTTTGTAGACGGGTTACCTCTTGTTTTAATTGGTCATTCTCTGTCTGCAACAAACAGTTCCTCTTGAGACAAGCTTCAAGCTCCTCCGTAACAAGCCTGAGCTGTGGGTCATCATCGTTTGTTGGCATTTTCTGTGAGAAGAGAGAGTTAGAATTGAAATTCTTAAGTCACGGATCTCCTCTCGCTTTAAGTATTATTATCATGCTTACAGTCTAAGGAATGCCCTTGGACTTGTTGGATGTGTGCTGTAGTGTTAAGTAGGATGTTCTAGACTCGGGTATTTGTGTCATTTGGTCATATGATGAATCTCTGTCAGTTTCAAATGATTTACTTGTTCAACTCTTTAGTCTTTACTAGTGTAGCTGTTTGCTTTTATAGGTGAGGCTGAGGGGACTTTGGGCGGTACATTAAAGGTAGAGACAAGTAGCTATCATATGGCCTTAGGAAGCTCTGTTGTTAGGTGCCCAATAAATTCCTTGTCAAGTAGCGTAGATTTACACAATTTTCTTTGGTTACGAGTTATCGACATGATATAAATTTTTCTGGAAACGATTAGCCCCGAGGACTAGAACTACTTATTTCAAGCATGAGAGTGCACCCCCTGACGACCAATTAAGCATCTGAGCTAATCCCAGTTGGTTACATATTTTATACTCTGTAGGTGAAGGTAAATGAAAATTTTCTGCTGTAGGTGTCTTCTTAGCGAGCTTGGAGACCCGTGGAATCTTTTATTTACTGATTGATGCTTGATTGAAATATTAGCTGATTGAAAAAAG